>JASDQU010503324.1:51936-64185 GCA_032191745.1 Picea mariana | reverse complement strand
GTATCATTTCTGTGTATTGTGAAGATTATGCTGGATATTTTACTGTTATTCTGCCATTTCTAGCATTTTATTTCTGTTCTGTATATTTTATATATCTGGTATCTTGCAACTTTGCATAAGCATCCTCGAACTCACTCCTCAGAAACATTGTGGCTTGCATTGAGTCTTGATAGTATTTTTCCAAATGGCGCAGATGCTCCAACTCTTTTAGTGCATCGACCAATTCCTTTCCATCTCTCCTTGCTTAATCTAACATAGCATCCATGATAGCCATCCTTGCATCGATGAACTCAGAAAGATTTGCATGTTCTGTACTAAGAAACTTCTCCTCTGTGGTGATGAGAATTGAGCTATCCACTGTGAGTCTTCTCTTCTTGTAGGTCCTCTTCATGATAACTTTCCTCTTCCTATCATAAGTGATCTCCTGTATATCAGTAACCTCATCAATAGACTCAAGTATTTGTTTCTCTCCCCGGTTTAGAGTGTTTCCCAATCTCTCTGCAGTGTGTATTTGTTCGGGGACTGGTTCTTTTACTTCATTCATATGTTCCGATGGATTTTCCTCCTTCCGGTGTTCATCGGTTGGTGAGGTGTCAGCCAAAATTGAAGAGTAAGTGATAGGATCAGTACTTACTTGTTGATCAACTGTTGAAGTGTCAATCTATTTATGTTGAACTTCCTCTTTTTGACCACTCGATCCTAGCTCATCCCTCGAGCTGTCTTTTGGGATCTCTGCAAAGTCAAGCAACTCAGTTCCTAAGACACTTTTGACCTGATGGTTGCTTGACATAAGGTTTGGAACTGAAGCATTGGGACTTGGGGAATATGTTTTCTTAGGTTCCTTCTCCTTTGTAATTGATATCAAAGTTACCAGGGAGCCCTCTGAACTCTTCATCGTCATAGATAGTTATTAGATCAAACAGGGGGTTTGGTACACCTGTTTCACCTGGATTTCTTGAAACCTCAGGCTAGGTTGGAATGGTCACCGGTGATTTAATCTGTGGTGATGGAACTCTATGGTTTTTTAGACCGATGATTTCCTCTAGTTGTATCGACTCTAAGCCACTTGAACCTTCTTTTATTGTGATTGGGTCATCTGAGGGGATCCTCATCATTTTTATCAATTAAGGATCAATCTCTAGTTGATCAATGATCCTTTGATATCCTTCTAGTAACAATAACACTCTCATTTGTGCCTCTCTGGTCTCTGTTTTTCTAGTTTCTTATCTAACCCTGAGAGCCTCTTGAGATGACTTCTCTATTGTCTCAACCTACTCATCCATGCTTAAAGATTTGAACTTGCTCATGTTCAGGTTGGCTTTCTTCTATAATACCTCCTCCCAATCCTGAGCGCATTCTGTAAAAATATCATCCTCAAACTTGTCATGTGTGTATGGCCAACATAACGATACTTGTGAAGCGTGTTGGGGGACCAGGCCTTTAGGGTTATTCTTGCGAAACCAGCCTGTCTGGAGCTTAAATTCAAGCTAACACAAACCTTCTTGTTTGTATTGAGCAGTTTATTTCACCATATAAAACCCTACATGAAATCCATAGGGTATAAATGCTCATTTCTTTTCTTTGACCAAAGTGGCATTATAGCCCTGCAGGATTGTCTGATAACATATTTCTCCCACAATGAGTCAGTCTGGGATGTGAGCAAGGAGTAAATTTGGTTCTTTGATGGCCCCGAACACCCTTATATAGGTTTTGTGTTCATCTAGATGTCAGTGGCCTACCTTCTATATCATTTTCTTGGTTTCTATAGACAAGCTTGGGCATTCCTTTTTAAATAAAATGAAATAAACTCAGGCGTTGAATTCATCGCAAATAAGGGCATAAGATTTTTTGTACCCGTTCTCCCATAATATGCTAAAGTAGAAATGAACAAGTAGTTCTGCAACGTGCCAACTCAAATTCATCCTGGTGAATACATTCCTTGCACATATTACATCTTGTAGATACGAGGCCATGTGAAAAACGGGTTCTTCCCATTCTTTCGTCATCTGATCCTGCTGTACACAGATGCTCGATTGCCTGGAAATTATTGCTCCCTAGTTGAATATAATTCCAGATATTTCCATAGTGTATGCCAGAGGAATCCATGTTTTTGATAACTTGGAGCAGTTCTTTTCTCCATACAGTCATCAGATGAGAGCCATTATGTATATGTATGTCTTCCTCAGGTTAAATGTCCCATACTAGCCATTACTACGGTTTGTAAATTTCTTTTCGTTCCTCCAACATGATGCCATCAACTGGCTGGTGTCATGGAATTCATAGAAATTCACCACAAAGTTTGTGTTCAGTCGCTCCTCTAGGTCGTTGAGCTTATAGTACTTCTGAACTTCCATCGGGAGAAAAAATTTGAAACACCCACCATTCTCATAATTGATGAGGCACTTCTAAGCATATGTATGATCAATTAGCCAAATCAAAACCTCAATGCATGGGAAAATTGGAGTTTGGCAGGATACCATGTGCAAGCACGACCGTCGAATGTTCAGGAAAACTTGGTCGTCGAGCGTCCTTACATCCGGGTCGTTGCGTGGGATATACTCTGGGCAATCCTTCTGGTTGATTATGTTGAATAGATATCCCCACCGTGGGAGAATTAGTTTGGATCCAGTGGTCGCTTCTATATCGCCGATGACCGGAGGTTGAATGAATGCTTTCTTTGTCGAGGTTTTAATGACTGGCTCTGCCCTAGGAGCGTATTCCAATTGCCTCGTAGTGCTGGGAGAAGAACCCTCATCATTTTTTTCCTCCTTTATCATAGGTGCCCTCAATAAGCATCTGGTCATTGGCTTTCTTGGAGGAATTTTCTCCTACAGCTAGAACATAATTAGACACTATGTAAAAGATGAAATGCTAATATATAACAAATTAAGATCATTGAACTAATAAAATTTAACACATACCTCTATTGCTAGATTAACTTGGTCTTGATGGTATGAGAATAAACACAACCTTGAGATGCTTTCTTTGCTTCCTCGGATGCTCTAGAAATGGAAAATTGTACGCATCATGGAAGTGTTTGAAGATGCTTTCATGACTCAAACATAGATGAAATTACCTTGTCACATCGGTTATTCAATTCAGGATATGACTGCAGTTCTACAAAATCTACCGCCAGATATTCATTATGTTTAAAATAAAATTCGATCGTAGGTTGACGGCGCGGGCGCGGGATATAACATGGCCTATCGAGGATTTCAAATTCCTGTTGTCCAATCGATGCACAGGGTAACGATGTATGTGGGGAGAAACATTAACTGGACTATTAAATGACAGAATCCAATCGTATCTCGTGATGAAAAGATCCCTTCGTTTCACTAATCTAACCGGTGAATCGAGAGTCGGGGAATTCTCTATAAACATTGTTCGTTGATGTCTCCTGGAAAAATATTCGACGTTGATCCATATTTCCATACAGGGATGATGTGGAAAATCTGAATCAGAAATGTGACTAGGACACAGGGAACCTTAAGGTAACTTGGGACAAAAACAGATTGTACGAAAACCCTATGCGACAAAGACATGTGACACTTGAAACCAACGTCTTTGTTTAATTGTGTTATTCAGAATCAGGGACTTTTCCATAGTTGATCATTCTAACAGAAGATCATACCCCATCGATGCTGAAAAGTATCAAGGATCGACGATCGACAATAAGCTTAACCATGTGCTCTCGGATGAACTCCCTCGAAAATTGCCTATGTCGAAAGTGCATCGGGGTTCAGCAATCGATGATGTGTTCAATGCGGAAATTTTTAACGATTTGACCCTTTGAGACTTCACTGACCCCAAACAAGCGCATCCGTCATCGGCTATTGGGGGTTTTTCATGGCTCTTGCCAATTTTTAGCCTTCCCGTATTTTTCTGACGTCGATGGGTATCGAATATCTTCTGAATCTTCATGGCGAATAACTAATGCAAATTTACTCCACCTTTTACCAATGTCGATGGTGCATCGATGATTGGTGATTAGTGTTACTTTGTGGCCATTTTACCTACTTGGATTTTTTTGACACCGAACACAAGCGCGTTAGTCACAATGTTAGCTGCAGATTCTTAGTTAGAATGCCAAGTTCTTTTAGACACAAGGTTTCATTTAACAAGTTCAAACAAATCCGATTTTATTGATAAGAGTCATGAAAACAGAACAAACTGTAACACCCTGTTTCCCCCAGTCTGTAAAAATAACTATACTGGCCAAGAACTATGGAAAAATAAAAAATGTGAATGTGTGATGTGAATGGACCTTGTGGAAAAGGTTGATGAATGTAAATAATAATATAAATATATATATGTATTGTAGGACTGTTGAGAGGGGAAGGTGTTGAAAAAGAGACCACAATGCCTGAAGAAAGGTGGTGGAAGGCACCTGGAAAGGTGGCGTTAACTTCCGCCAAAACCAATACCGTATTTGGACTTCACTGGCCTAGAGAACCAAGAGAGGCTCATTGGCCTGAATTAAATGACTCGCCGGGATTGGTAGGTAAAGGTATCCTCATGAGTAATGAGGGACGGGGGGTGAACCGCCCATCCGTAGAGTCCTCAGACCTGACCACTGCGAGGAAGATCGTGCCACACACAACCTCGCCGAAAGGAGAGAAAGGCAGGAGGAGTGTACGATCACAGGCAGATGCGAGGGGAAGAGAAGAACTCTGGAAAAATACAGAGTGAGTGATAGTAGAGAAGAAGGAGAGTAACCTTCATTCTCAGTCACTGGTAAACAGAGACACAGTCTCGCAGCATCGTGGTCTCATCTCAGGGGTGGCTAGTGGTAAATCTGTTGGGAGTCATTGAGCCTACAGTTGGGTGGAAACGAGCACCCCTCTTAGCAGTTGCAATCACACCTGGTGTTATTTCTGATAAGTGTTTTATATCCTGTATCTTGAAGTTTATATGCTGATATATATGTTCATAGTCTGTGCAATTTATGAGTGGTTTGAGCATAAGACTGTTTATGTGGTGTTTTGACCAAAAATGGTGGTTGCATATTTATAATGGAAAGACCACGTATGGCTTATGTTTTACAAATTGCTATTTATATTCTTACCGATTTAAGTCAGACTTCAAGTTTTCTCTTGAGAAATTGTTCCTGTATTTGTCCTACCAGATGCCTTGGATAGATTTCCTCCCGAAGGCATCCTTTTGAGACCACTCCCTTACCTTAGAGAAGACCTTCTAGTCTGGTCTTCAAAACCTGGTGTAAATTACCTGAGGACCCGAAGAAGGATGTTAGAGGTTAAGTCTCAAAACCTTGTATGAGGGATAACAGTCCTTGTAGACCTCAACATTTTGGCGTTTCGGCACCCGGAGTATCTAGGTGCGAGTTTTATTGCACTTGCGAGTCCCGAAACCCCAACTTGATTGACGGACGAGATCCTGTTGGAAGATCTACGGTCATTCACGACTATTATATTGGAGGAATAAACGAGGGCGTTAAATTCCTTAACCCTTTTTTTTTCCTTTGTCTTCGCGAGTAGTGAAGAAATCGGGATCGTAGATCCCCAAGGTCCATGGGAGTATCCGGACCATTGATTTTTCCACGTCCAGGGAGTGGTAGGAGAGTGCATAGCGCAAAACTGGTCTGAGCTGTTAGACCTTAGTCTGAGCACTCGTCAGCTGTTAGATCTGACAGGAGATGCACGGGGGTCAAACCTTCATGAGCAGTAGAAGAGAAAAGTCCCGAAGGAGTTGGTATCGAGATCTCAACATTCGAGAGTTTAGGGGTCCCGAGGATGAAGTTCTAGACACTTGACATCAGAATTTCAGAATTTGTGAAAGGATCGGAGCCATCCGTTTGCAAAAGGATGCATGTAATGAGATCATCCTCTTTAGAGACTCGAGCATTGGGACTCACAGAGGTGAGCATCTAGACTTTGCGAGTGGCGAAGTCGTGGAAGAATTTGAGCCATCCTTTGGAAGGAGGACACGTGTCACGAGATCCTCTCTATCGAGGATTCAAACATCAAAGGAGGAAGTCTCTTGACTTCGCGAGTGGTGAAATCATGAGAAGATCAGAACTATCTGTCTGAGGAGGATAGGTGGCAGAGATCAAGGGATCTTTCAAACTCGGAGGTTCGCAAGGTGAGAGCATAGGAGTTGGGTGCTCTAAGTCGCGAGTGGAAAAATCACAAGGAGTGAGGATCACCATTGGATCCAGGTCACGGGAGGACCGTTGGATCAGAGCCTCATCACGCTTATCGCGCATTCGGAGGTTCGGAGGTTGAGAGGACCTCTTCTCGACTTCAGAAGTCACGAAGTGCCAAAAGCCGGGCATGAAGGAACATGTGGCAGAACCACAAAGTGGGGCCCGTATGATTGACAGACAGACACGCATCACCTGGAGAAAGGAGTTAACACTCCATTGACTTCTTGCATCTCAGGGATTCACAGAATAAGAGCATGAGTGCTCAACCTTTCGACATGCGAAGTCGCAAAGTTACGACGGGAGCTAGCGCTTAGCCTAGACATTGGTCACGCACAAAGGGCACTGACAGAAGGGAGCTATACCCATTACGTGATTTCAGATATCGTGAATTTGGGAAGGAAGAGTCAGGAGTTTCGACTCGCGAACTCGTGAGATTGCGAGTTGCGACAAGCACCTTCGGGAATAGGCCTTGGTCATAGAGTTGTGGTCACTCGGAGAGGGTGGAGCTCATGCCTAGTTCTGTTTGCACATGGGAGCTTCTGAAAGGACCTGTGGATCAATTGGAAGAAGATTCTAGCTGGAAATCAAAAGGGGCCGCTTCAGCTCATAAAAGAAACTGAACGACCCTTAAGAACGGGAGGTTGTGTAGAGACTCTGTCGAGGTAGTGGTGGCGTCTGTAGCCTGTGCTAAGCTCCGTAGGTTTTTGGGGATTCTGTCCCTTGAGTAAAGGAGAAACATTTATTACGCCTCAGTGGGTGTGTTACAAATTGGTATCAGAGCATGCTTACAACACTTGACCTGCTTGGGCTCATGAACGAGTTGTGCAGAAGCTCCGTTCAGAATACTCTTAAAAAATGAGTAACCCCCTGTCTTACCCTCCCTAATTAAAAGACAAAGTTGAGAATGAAAAATCCCTATTGTGTGTGTGTACATGTGAAAATATGAATTATGTACTGGTTATTATTAAATATAAATATCAACTAACAACCAATGTTTTTCCTTTTGCACACAAGCGGAAGATAAACCGTGGGAAATTCTCAACGCATAGTATGGTGACTCACCATGAAGTGGGAGAAGGTTCCCACAATAGAGACGAAGAGCCCGATGAAAGGAGGGCAGCAGGGACCCCTCCAGGTCTAGACAAGACTGTGAGGAGCCTCATGGTCAAATTACGAAGCTGTAAGGCCGACAATGAAAGGATGATGAAAGAAAAATAAAAGAAACAAAAATTAATGCAATTTTACTGCAAAGTTTATCCGATCTACAAAGACAAATGCAGCATGAACCTGAAACTCAGAAACATGGTCATATTAATGGTCACATTGAGAGGAGCAACTTGAAAAAGGTCTACCCCAAAGGTAAAGGACAAGCGTTGGATGATTCCTCTGAGAAGGAAGCTGGTGATTCAGAGGGCTCTTCTAGCAGTAGAACCAGTTCCTATCCCCAAAGGAAACAGAAGAAGAAAAAGTATGCCAAAGGTCGTAAATTAGAAGAATTCAGAAAATCCAAACCACCCTCCCTCGACGGTGAAATAAAGAAGGGAGAGGAAGCAGAGGCCTAGATACTTGGACTAAAGAAGTATTTCAGAGTCCATGACTTTTCAGAAAATATGAAGGCTCGAGTGGCCACCTTCAACTTGAACGTAAAGGCTTCCATTTGGTGGGAAGACCTTAAGAATGTGAAAGGGGTTCACGAAGAGGACCTGTCTTGGAAATGGTTTGAGAAATACTTCTGAAAGAAGTATATGTTGGAAAAATATTTCGACGAAAAGACTAAAGAGTTTTATGAACTCAAACTGGGACAACTCACTATAGAAGAATATGTCAACAAATTCCTTGATTTGTTGAGGTATGTACCCTATATAAAGGCGAAAAAGGGAAAGGTGCAACTCTTCATCAGTGGACTACCTAAGGACTATCGGAATATAATTGAATTTGATGAGCCAAAGAATCTAGAAGGCACTATTAGAAAGGAAACCTATTGTCATGAACAGTTTTGGCATTGAGCAGAACCTCGCGAAGGATGGAAACAGAAGAATAGTTCAAGATTTCAGAAAAGGGGAATTAAATCCCTAGGATTTAAGAACTATAAGAAGAACCCAAGAATGATCTTCCAAGCTCAGAGTATGCACCAACTAAATTTTCCCTCCTTGAGCATAAATAAAACTTTTGGACCCATATCAGTGAAGACTGATAACCCAAAGAGAGAACCTTTGAAATGTTGGGGTTGTGAGGAAGAACATCTATTGAGAGACTGTCCACACCGACAACAGAATAGTCGGAGGATTTATAACATCCAATAAGCTACTACCGTCAATGATGTGGCCAGGAGTGAGCCACAAATTTATGCAGCCTTGGATGATAACCAAGCTGACCACCAAGCTTCAGTAGTGGAAATAGAAGGTATGATTTCCAACCATCTAGTGTCTGTTTTAATTGACCCTGGTTTAAATTTGAGTTATATATCCCTTAAAGTTGTTGATAAGTGTAAACTACAGCCAAATAAACATACCAAGCCATGGTTGGTACAGTTAGCCACTGACACCAAAAGAAGGGTAGCAGAGGTTATACCAGCCTGCCAATTGATGTTGGGTAGATTCCCCACCCAAACAACCCTTAACTTATTACCCCTGGGATCGTATGATCTGCTGATTGGTATGGACTGGCTAGCCACACATAAAGCCAGATTGGACTGTTACCACAAAACCTTAGAATGTGTAAGTAAAGAAGGGAAAAAGATAACCCTTCAAGGGATTCGAAAACCTGTCTCGATGAGATAAATATCAGCTCTGCAAATGAGAAAGTATTGCTGAAAGGGATGTCCCCTATATGCAATATAGGTGTTGAAAACCATCGAAGGTGACAAACCAATCCTGGACGATCACCCTATCCTAAGAGAATACAGATATGTGTTTTCGGAAGAGGTATCGTGTTTACCTCCGAGAAGGGACATAGACTTCTCGATAGAACTTGCATCGGGAGAGGTGCCAGTGTGTAGGACACCCTACTAGATGAGCACACCTGAGTTAGTTGAACTCAAATTACAATTAAAAGAAATGATGGATAAGGGCTATATTCGGCCTAGCGTGTCTCCATGGGGAGCACCAGTCCTGTTCGTGAAAAAGAAGGACAGTACCCTTAGACTGTGTATAGATTACAGGTGACTCAATAAGGTAACTATAAAGAACAAATACCCCTTGCCCAGGATCGATGACCTGATCGATCAATTGGGGGGCGCGTCTATTTTCTCAAAGATTGATTTGAGGTCGGGATACCATCAAGTCCAAATCAAGGGTGAAGACATCCATAAAACTTCCTTCCAAATGAGGTATAGTCACTATGATTTTGTGGTGGTGCCATTTGGGTTGACCAATGCGCCTGCCACTTTTATGTGCTTGATGAACAATGTACTCAGCAATTTCCTAGACAAATTTGCACTTGTTTTTATTGATGATATATTAATTTACTCCAAGAACAGAAAATAGCATGAAGAGCATCTTAGACTTGTGCTGCAAGTGCTATAAGAACATCAGCTCTATGCCAAATTCAACAAATGTGAATTCTTCCAGAAGCAAGTACATTACTTAGGCCATGTTCTCTCCGAAGAAGGAGTAGAGGTAGACCCTGACAAAATCAGGTCTATTATGGAAAGGCCTACCCGAAAGGATGTTTCGTACGTCAGATTCTTTATGGGATTAGCAGGATACTATAGGAGATTTATAAAAGGATTCTCCAAGATTGGCTATCCAATCACTACCCTCCAGAAGGAGGGAAAAAAATTCCCATGGACACAGAAGTGTGAAGAAAGATTTCAAACCCTGAAACATCTACTGACCCATGCACCTGTGCTGAAGATTGCCAATCCAGAAGCTGAATTCCTCATGTGCACAGATGCATGTAAGGAAGAGCTCAGAGGAGTCCTTATGTAGGAAGGAAGTGTGATCTACTATGAATTCCGAAAATTGAACGAGCCTGAAGTCAATTATGTGACCCATGATCCAGAACTAGCTGCCATAGTGCATGCCTTGAGAATGTGGAGGCATTACCTCCTGGGAAGAAAGTTTGTGCTTATGACAGATCATTGTGGATTGCGATACCTATTTGATCAACCAAATCTCAATGCTAGACAAGCTAGGTGGATGGCCCTCCTTAGCGAGTTTGATTTCGAAATGATACACATTAAAGGAAATGAACATAGGGTGGCCGATGCCCTTAGCAGAAGTATGAAAACAATTCACTTGGCAGCGGTGAGCACCTACGAAATAGATATCAAGGAAAGAATCAGAAATGCACAAGAAACAGATCCCTTCGTCAAGACCGTGACCATGTACCTACAACAAGGACCCGCCGGAGAAAAATATGAAGGCTACCAGATGACTGAAGGAGGTTTGCTCACTTACAGAAGAATATTTTAGATTCCAGATTGTGACGACTTGAAGAAGTTCATACTGGATGAACTACATAAAAGATCTTATTCTGGTCATCTAGGATACTAGAAGATGATCACGACCACTAGGAGACAATTATGTTGGCCTAGAATGAAGAAAGACATAGCCAAGTCCTTGGCCAAATGCATAGAGTGCCAATAGGTTAAAGCATAACATCGACACCCAACAGGATTATTGCAACCTTTACCAATCCCAGAATGGAAATGGGAAACCATCTCCATGGATTTCATCACCAGATTTCCAACATCGACCAAACAAAATGATGCCATTATGGTAGTGGTGGATAAATTGAGCAAGTCTGCTCATTTTATTCCTGTCAAGTCCACTTGCAAAGAAATTGATATCGCCTAGGTATTCATGAAGGAGATATTCAGACTGCATGGTATGTCGAAAGAGATCGTGACTGACAGAGACATGAAATTTACTTCCAACTTTTGGAAGTCATTGTTGGTTGGATTAGAAACCAAATTGTTGTTTAGCACCGCATATTACCCTCAAGCCGATGGAAAAACAGAAAGAGTGAACCAAATACTTGAAGACATGCTAAGAATGCATGTAATGCACCAACCCAAGAAGTGGGAAGACTACCTACCCCTGGTAGAGTTCGTCTACAACAACGACTACCAAGCATCCTTAAAGATGAGTCCTTTTGAACTCCTCTATGGTAGACCGTGCAACACTCCTATCAGTTGGAGTAATCCTGTAAACAAGATTTACTTTGGACCCGACATGTTGAAGGAAATGGAACAACAAGTGACTCAGATAAAACAAAACCTGAAGGTCGCTCAGAACTGACAGAAAAGTTATGTCGACCAAAATAGAACTCGAAGAGAGTTCAAAATAGGAGACCATGTATATCTCAGAGTTAGACCCAGGAAGAGTTCTCTAAAAATGGGAACTTGTGCCAAGTTGGAACCTCGGTATTGTGGACCCTTAGAGGTTCTAGGTAGAGTGGGACCTATAGCCTATAGGCTAACACTTCCTCCCACAGTAAAATCACATAATGTTTTTCATGTCTCACTATTGAGGAAATATGTACATGATGCTAACCATATAATTGATTGGTCTGTGATTCAGGTGGAACTGGAGGGAGAATTTCTACCAGAACCTCAATGTATATTGGACAGAAAGGAAACCCCGCCCCAGAACCAAACCATTGCACAGGTCAAGGTGCAGTGGAAACATTTTGGCCCAGATGAGGCTACATGGGAAATGGAGGATACCATGAAATGGGCATATAAGATTTTTTTTACGTCTGTACATGCATGTCAAGTCGATATATAGAACATTGAGGATGATGTTCCTTTAAGGGGGAGGGAATTGTAACACCCTATTTCC
Source organism: Picea mariana (assembly GCA_032191745.1). Classification (NCBI taxonomy): domain Eukaryota; kingdom Viridiplantae; phylum Streptophyta; class Pinopsida; order Pinales; family Pinaceae; genus Picea; species Picea mariana. The sequence continues at coordinate 52,236 of JASDQU010503324.1, read as the reverse complement.
CCTAGTCTGTAAAAATAACTATACTGGCCAAGAACTGTGGCAAACTCAAAAATGTGAATGTGTGATGTGAATGGACCTTGTGGAAAAGGTCGATGAATGTAAATAATAATATAAATATATATATGTATTGCAGGACTGCTGAGAGGGGAAGGTGCTGAAAAAGAGACCACGATGGCTGAAGAAAGGTGGTGGAAGTCACCTAAAAAGGTGGCATTAACTTCCACCGAAACCAATACCGTATTTGGACTTCACTGGCCCGGAGAACCAAGAGCAGCTCGCTGGCCCAAATTAAATGACTCC
>JASDQU010503324.1:33881-44016 GCA_032191745.1 Picea mariana | reverse complement strand
GACCGAGGCATTTTAAACACAGAGGGGGGCAAACAAAAATAATTTTAAAATCTGAAGGGGGGGGGAATTTAAGACTTGGTCTGCGAAAGGAGAGAGATAGGGAAAAACATAGACTTAGGTAGAAACCACAAACCCACAGGACTCTGAAAAGTTCATGTGATAACATTTGGCTCCATAGGGGATGGCATGCTCCCTACGAGCTGCTAAGAACAAGTAGTTCTAGTTCCTTAGTTGTTGGGTTATGGAGTCAATCTAAAAAAAAATCTTGTTGAGGATTATAGGCCAACAAAAACTCTAAACAAAATCAAATACATGGGCTCCATAAGGAGCTTATTTATGTACATCCCTAGACTAATGATTTTTTACACAGTGCTAGGTGAAAGCGAACTTCCACCATATCCATTTAAGTAACTTCCTAACTGGAAGAACATTTACTCTATCAGTGATTAACAACAGATAATGCAACCGTGACAACAGATGGATCATATATTTCAGCCTTCCTCCTAGTGTTGAAGTCATGATAAAGTTGGGAAGCTATAAAGAATGAAGGAAATGTAACTCCATGTACTCCCTTACAGGCTCATAAAACAAGTGACAAAACCCACTGGGTTGGTGACAAAAAACATGCTCTGTCTTGTAGCTTCTCACACATGGATTGATGTCTCTGGTAAGCACAGGTAAGTGAACAATTGATGCAGGATGATTGATCCTAGGTGATGCTTTCTCACTTACAGGCTCTGGGAAGGATATAAACTACACCTTTGGCTCTATTGCACGCTCTTGGAAGTCCTTCATATTTAGCTCAGAATCTGATTCATAATTGTTACACACAGGTTGCCTATTTCCCGAGTCATCAAAATATTAGGCAGGGATCTGTTTCTTTTCATGTAAATACCAAACTATATGTTTGTTTAAATATGAGACAGTAGGTGCATCAGGCGCAGAATATGCTGCCTCTATGGCTATGCAATCCTCAACCTCACCATCATGAGCAGGGATGCCAAGAACATCTGCTCCTAGGACTGGAAAATCCTCTTCTCTTTCTTCGAAAGAGCAGCGAACACGATATTCCTTCAACTTATCTATCCTTGCAGAAAGTGATCTCACCAGCCACATCAACTCAACCAATGCATATTCTTCCTCCTCACAGCCTTCATCCTCACAGCTTCCATCCTTAGAGCTTTCATCCTCACAGCTTTCATTTGGAATGGTCACAGCTTGAACACATTATTTATATTCTTCACAACGATTATGACAAATTAACTTAGAAGAATAAAAATTTTGACAGTGCCTATTGAAAGTTGCATGAAAATATCCCAGGGAGGAGATGCTAGCAAGGGGCAAGGAGTGATACTATTCACGAGCATCTCATGCTAATGAGAACATGAAAATATTTAATAATACATCCTCATGATGTATCTCCCATTGATGCATGAGTTCATGAAACTCATGGAGATGCTCTGCAGGGTTGTCCTCTTTACGCTCTCTAAATATGGGAAAAACATCACCCCATTCATCCATAATAGGAAAAACATTTGGAAAACTAGGAACATAGGAGAAATTAAAACGAGCAAACCTCTGAGCCAAGATTCTTTCCATTTCAAAACAGTGGAGTCACCATTGGATCCTTTAATCATGGGGTCACCAGGTGAATGATATTTAGTTTGAATGTGTCTGGTCTTTGTTCACCATCAAATACCATATCTGATCGTTTTCAATCACCCAGGGAACTTTCATGCTGATAAAGTAGTTGCTAAGAGCCTTCTCAAGAAAAATTCTTTAGTTCAGCTTCGGGTGTGCTAGGGGAAACCACAATTGAAATAGCAGAGTCGACACAGTGGAGTCTCCAGGTGCAAGCGCAATCTTCAATGGTTCTAATCTTTGATGCACCTTTAGAATCAGAAGCTCTTTGTCATTCTATCCCAGGGAAATGTATTCAATTTGTTCCCCGATAACGACACCAGAAATGTTAGCACTAGAAGTCACCCTCATATTGCATAGAAGGTAAGCCCAGTACCCATCATTTTATACAATAAATGTAAATGAGTTTTAGGAGGTCAAATGCAGAAGAATCAATGATAATAATGTTCTAACTCATAAATCTGGACTGTCATGCACAAGCAATTGAGGTCTTGGATTAACTTCATTTAGTAAGTTAGAGTAAAGGTGAGTATAAGGAATAATTTGGTGAGAAAGGTGTAGGGGTCTACTATGGACATCAGGTCTTCAAGCAGCCTAAGGAGGAAAAACTCAAACACAAGATCCTCTTGGATTCAAATTTCAAGGAAAATGAAAGAAATCATAACAACACTATAATCAAACATTCATCATAATATAGTCACAACAATCCATGTGAATATGTCATTCATGAACTCTCTCAGTATCAGGAAAATAAGATGGAGTAAGAGAAGTTGAATTAGATTAATCAAGAAGTCTCAAATCAAGTACATAACCAGAGAAACAATGGTATTCATCAAAATATTACAATAGTAAGGGAACCTAGCTCAACCATTCGACCTTAAAAAAATATCAAAACTTTTTATATATACTAAAAATGTTACAACCACCAGGAATGTGATCGGACCCCTGCATTCAAAGTTTCCAGTCGGTGCCTACTCTGTCAGCCTGTGCAGGGATTCTTATGTCAGACGGGAGCCTGGCTTAGTTATGTGCTTTGCAGGAAAATCTGTCCCTAGGGAAAATTTGGATTGAAAATATCCTCTCACGACCATTCTCAGTATGATTTCCATTTATGGGGTTAGACGAGGTCTCAACTGTTGCCCCCATTTCCATTAACTACCTTCATCAGGATCGAGACGAGGCCTGACACCCATGAATGTTCCAAGAGGTGCCCATGACTTCTTCGAGTCAATCCTGGTGCCTTGAGGCCATGCAGATCTTCTTCTATGACCAATACATGCGCTTTTGGCCTTGGCGCATCTCCTCTCCATCGCTCCATCCTACATGCGACTTCAGGCCATAACTTGTAGCTCATATCCAAAGGTGCTTCGGGATTTCATCTTTCGGGAGTCTTCACTTCACTTGATTCCAAACATAGCCTTATTCAGATCGACTGTCAGACTTGCTTTGAATTTGATGACCATGATTGCTTTCTCAAAAACCCTAGTCACCAACCACTCAATAGGTGCTTACCCTTATTTATGGCCCCTCTTTCCATAAGACCATGGTCCATGACCATGGGCCCAATTCTTGGGCGTGCTTCGTAAACTTACGTCATGCTCCATGTTAAAACCTCTAATTCATGAAACTGTGAATTCTCGGATCTGGTGCCACATGTCCCTCTGAATTGGACAAATCCTGTTGATTTCAGGCTTCGAGACTTCGGACCTTGGCCTGCTTCATGCGATGGGCGAAAATATTTCCTCCCAGACCTTCTTTCCACATGACCTCGGGCCGTGACCTGATGCCTATCTTCAAAGTTCTTTGGGATTTCGCTTTTTGGGACTTTGAAAGATAGCTCCCTTGAAAAATTCTGATTCACGAAACTACGAATCCATTGATCTGATGCCATGTGTTCCTTTGAATTGAATAGTCTAGATTAATTTCATCACTTCAGGACCTCGGGCCTTTGGCATTTTGGGACTCGGGAAATTTGCGCATTCCTCACTTCAATTTTCCCGAAATGACTTTCTCCGTAGTTTAGATATGGTGCCACGCGTCCTGCTGGATCAGACGACCCATGCTAATTTTGGGTTTCTGGAGTTCATACCTTTGACAAACAAATTTAACGACATTTCGAACTCCCGATTCTCGCGAATATTTTCCACCATTGGCCTCTTCTAATGATATCTATTCCCATGATTATTTTTCACCATTGATCTCTGCTAATGATATCTATGACCCAAATAAAATATTTTATCGACATTTTGACTTCGAGATTTTTCTCTGGTGCTACACTTCACGCAACTTTTGACCTTCCGAAAGAACTCACGCCGTCGATCAATTTGCCTGATGGATCTTTTTCTTTGAAAGATTAAAACTGCCTAAAAATCTGCTTGTGCTTCAAGCCCAAAATGGACTATTAGGAAAGTTGTGCTTTGTGTTCATGGATGCATCCTTCATGATCGAGGATTCATACGACTGCTTGTGGGCGGGGAAAACAGGGAGATTGGGGCATTTTAAACATAGAGAGGGGAAAACGAAATCGATTTTACAAGACAAAGGGGGGGAATTTTAAGACTTGGTCTGTGAAAGAAGAGAGACAGGAAAAAACACAAACTTAGGTAGAAATCACAAACCCACAGGACTCAGACAAGTTCATGTGATAACATATGTGACATATGATATTGACAGAGGACAGGAAAGAAAATATATACAATTGGTTACTTCCCAAGTACGCATTTGTAACATTATGAAGGACTTCATCGAAAATACACGACATTATGTTCAACATGTCCATGTGGATCGATGGCAGGATGGGCATTTTATAATATGTAGAGATACATTTATTGTTTGTACTGTGTTATCAATGGTTGATTTTGTTGAGAAATATACCCTTCAACCACAAAATGAAATTCAAAGCCAATATTATAACTCAGAGTAGATCGACATAATGGTACATATAAGATACAGTCATGGACTAGATAGTAATGAACAAAATAGATTTATATTGAAAGAGTATCACTTCTACATAAGCGATGATCAGTGCCATGACTTAGCCTACATACAACATTGTTTTCAATTGTTCTACAATCACCTAAAGGAGAATAACATACAGATGGATCAAGATTGGATTTGATCAGATGGTTTCGTAGGCCAATTAAAAAATGATCGTGTATTTCAATGGTTTTGTATGTTGCACAAAAAACTAAAGGTACCACACATTTGGAACTATTTTGAGTCCGGGCACAGAAAAGGTGAGCATGATGGATCAAGTGCATGCATAAAAAGAGCATCACACAAGAAATAAATGAGTTTCACAACTACTTCCCTCATTCAAGATGCAAAATCCATTGTTGGATGGTGTTCTTTAGTAATGGGAGAGGGAACAGGAACCCGTGAAGACCAATCACACAAGAAAGGACATGTACATATATATTTTTGGGATGTGGTCGATGTAGATCGATCGTAGTGGTATGAATTCAAAAAAAACTCAGGAACTCGTGGATTCCATTCAGTTAAAACATCAGACAGTGCAATAGTTGAAATATGGATGAGAAAACTATCTTGCTTCTCTGGTCCATGTAGTAGTAATGAATGGGATGATTTTGAATCGACTGACTGGGTTGATAGATGGGATTGTGTATCACTTCCCATTGGAGKCTTTGGTCAACGTATAACTATGTAATTAKCYCAATTGGAGGAGGACCAATCAAGTATTTCATCATATTATGATCATGTCTYAGATCTCRTACTACCAGGTTCATTGAATCCTTCTATTAAATTTTGAATAACTAGAATTAATGTTTTATGCTTTGGTCATTAAGTGGACTCACATTTTGGCATTCCATTTTTTGTAGGGCACATATACATAATGGTTTCCATAAGAGATAATGAATGGGGAACTGATTATTGGCTAACATGATGCTTAGAGGGAAAGCATACCCTCATGGGATCAATAACAAACTCTAAAGGCATTGAATTTTTTATTGGGTCAATGGTTATTAAAGGAGAATATCTGACACAAGATGAAAGAACATGGAATAAAGGTGGTTGTTTATTTCAATATTATAAACCATTTTAATTCGTATACCACTTTACAAAATTGGTTAATGTTACAAACCTCCAAATACAAACAATGCCAAGAAAGAACTCATCAAAGGTGAGATACATCTTGCATTACTATGAGCACGAGAAGTTAATGGAAACCATCAATATTAGAAGTTATCCCAATGTTCTACTTGAATAACCATCTAGGTATGTTAAAACATTTGCAATGTTGTTAAAATATACCATGCCTTGAAATATTCCCATGCCATTCCTTGCCATCATTTGCATTGCCTTGCCATCACTTGCATTGCCTTGCCTTGGCATGCCATGCCTTGCCTTGTCATTCCATGCCATTTCATGCCATGCCTCGCCTTGCCATGCCTTTCCTTCACTTACCATTATTAATTACAAGCTTAATGAATTACAAGTTGTATAATTACATGCTTAATGAATCCTTTGATTGTAATTTTTATGTATTAAACTTGTTCATTTAGTACAAGCATTGTTTATGTATTAAACTTCTTCATTTACGTATTAAGCTTGTCATTTCCATTTCCATTTCATACCATTTTCATTGTCATTGCATACAATTTCCTCTTCCAATTCATACCATACAATGGCAAGGCATACCATACCATTTCCATTTCCAATGCATACTGTTATCCCCATTTTAGGGATAACTAAGGAGATTATAACTCGAGTCCCATAGGTCCTACACATGGAGTACCGAGAGTCGGATCGACTTGAGAATGGACCTAGAGGGCCCATATTTTCATTCTTCAGTGCCTCCACTTTGTCAGTAACAACAACATCCATCACCTCGGCCTGGTCCTATAGCAGAAGTGGATCTTGCTCCATGAGATAATGAGTCTGGGTATCATGGTATGTATCACTCTGATCCTTAAAACCTTTGAATATGTGCATTCAATTCTTTTTGTTTCTAACGAGTGCTTGGATCTTATACCTATCCACTTGACCATATCTGGGGGGAATGATAATATTCCCTAGTAATATTGTGACCATAGGTTTTGAGTTTCAACTAGGGGGATTCATGAGAAGCCATCGTCCGCTCCTACCATACTTACCACTTTCCATATTTCTCTCCCTCACCCATCCCATTACACTGGTCTGGGCATCAAGTTGGCCAAATATTTAAGGGTTGTACCTTACCTTGTGGGAAGAAGGGGATAAAGGCCCAGAGGGTAAAATAAGATGGAAAAAGATTGAAGCTAAATAATGAAACCTCGATATGCTTCTCCCAGGGATCCCTGAGAAAACAATAAAGGAATTCTTAGCAAGAAATAGAGGGACCCATAAAAATAATAAAACAAGACCCGGTTAGAGGATAGGGGGGTCTCATCATGAGATAGCCTATTAGTTCCATGGGCATGTAGCAGTATGACACTACCAACAACTGGTCACCATGTCAGAGTAGTGTCTCTTGGTGGCATAGCCGATAGAAATGGGGTCTCATCATGAGCCAACCTTCTCATTTCCATGAAATGATTGTGGGTAACATTGCCACCACTGGTCACCATGCAAGGGTAGTGTCCCCTAGCTAGCTTCTTGAAGAAAAATAAATTAGAAAAATACAAAAGGAATGAATGGGCTTGGAAACATTTGCATCCATGAAAGGTTCAACTCACCCTCTACAGAGGCACCCACAGGTAAGCTATGCATTTCCCTGTTATCATTGCACCCCTTGCCCATACATCCCTTATCCACTTCATCCACTCACATGGCTTAGATTTTATCTCTTCCAGAAACACCCCACATCCAGTGAGAATTATCCCAATAGGACACCCTATCACTTCCTCCAAACTTGGATTGTAGATTAGTGTAATGTCTTTGAGCACTTGTCCGGGTAAAGGGAGTTGTATGCACATGTTTAATAAAATTGATGATTAGATGTGATTGACATTGTTATGATCCCTGCGACTTATGAGACCATGTAGGGCATATTTGTTGATGTTTCAGGACCATACTCGATGGATGGAACCCAGATGGATAGGTACACATGGGGATATGATTAGTTCGGACCTCCATGAGGCTAAAATCCCACCAGATGGATGTTGAAACCCCAATAGGGGGATAGATACATCAGAGGGTTTGCACCAGAGAAGAGGAGGATGTTCCACCCGAGGTATCTTGGTAGAGCCTTACCCAAGGGGTTGTGCCCTTTCCACCAGGACATTGGTCTTGGAAGGCTCATGATGTCACCCAGGACACTCATGACATCATCCAATGCTTGTAGATTTTTTGGGAGGCAGTTATGTGCAAAAGTGGCATGTTTGGCATGTTCCTGACACCCAAGAAGGCCAAACGTTTTTCCCCAGGAGGACAATGTTTCCCTACAAGGGGATAACATCACCCTAAAAGGGAATGATGTCTTCATCTTTTCTTGATTTAGGGTTTGATTTTGACATTTAATGTAAAAACAATATTATTATGTATTTTTGGCCATGTTTGCCTTTTGTGACCTAAAATAAAATTAAGTTCATTGGTATGGTATAAGTAAGAGAGATAAAAATCTCTTTTACTCATCATATTTCACTCACATTTGTGTGAGGTCTGAAATTTGTGGCCCTCATTAGGGTTTTGGCTGAAATTGTGGTGCACTTGTCGAAGGAGGCTTCTCTTTGGTGATTTTTGGCATTTTTCTTTGTGGAAGGTTTATAACTAGGGTTTGGCTTGATGAATACTTGGTAAATGTAAGTGAATTTCTGCAATCCTTCCCTTACTTGAATGGATATAGTGTTTTACTTGCATTTTGTTAATGAATTTGTTGGAATAAACCCTATGAAATAATCACATGTAGGTGTCCTTATTTTAATTCCCTACTAGATTATGCCAAGGAGCCCTTTTTCTGTTGGAGACATTGCTAGGGCCTTGTCATTGCAACACCCTATCTCTTGTTCTTCATCCTAGATGATTTTACTTTGTCATTGAGCTAAAGAAGGAGGAAAACTTGTTAAGGCCTAGGGTTGCCTACACCTTAGTAAGTCATTTTCCCCTAGGGTTTGATGGTTGAAGCCTTGGCTTATCGGCACTTCACCATCAAATTCCTCTTTTCTTTGGCCATACTATTATCATCTTGTTCCTTCAATTCTTGTTGCTACTTGTTGACTCCATTTTCCCTATGAATGCACTAGTCTAAGACCTCTTTCTTGAGTGTTTTGATCACAATCTACAAACATCCAAATCTTTGAGCAATTACTAACACCTTTCTAACCCTAGTTTAGATTAACTTGCTAGCGCTACTTCTCCTATTATTCTTTCAATTTATAGTCATACTTTGCAGCACTTAAGGCTTCTAAAAGAAATTCAAAGGATCAATGCATACTTGCTTTTGATGAATGCTGGTGTTATGATATTGATAATTAGTTATTCTTGCTCATTTTGAAGCATTTATTGTTGAAGTATTGTATTGTGATTATTTCCATTTATACATCTTCGCTTACTTCATCAATATATTAGTCAATTTCTTATATTGAGAAAGTCTCCAATTATATGAAGTACTAACCATCAAGTGATCTTGCAAAATATAGTTTCTTGTTGTTTTGTTCTGGGCAAGTACATTTCTGGTTATTATTATCTTTATTGGTTGTTTATCCAGACTTTTTGATCGGTGGTGAGTTGTGAGAGGGAAACTTTTACTTAGCCTTAAACCTTTTCCTTCTCAAAACCCTAGGTCATCAGGAACGTCTCCCCTGGGACTACCACCCTAAATAGAAAGAGATATCCTATTGAGGTGATAGTGATAGGATAGTCTCCCATTATGTCAATTTGTCTCCTTTTACCTTTCCTATCTTACAAAGTACAAATTGTGCGATAACGTTTTGGCACTGTTGTCGGGGAACACTAAGTCAATTATCCTCAAAGAAGACACTTTTTTGGTAAGACTTTCCTCAAGAATCTTCATCTTACAAATATTACCTTGCAACTCCACTAAGGGTGATTTCCTTATCTCTTTGGTAATTTCAATAAAATTATCTAGTGAATCCATAATTCACAAGGAGGTACAATAACCCTCCTCAATCCTTTACAAGAAAGCCTCCCTGAAACTCTCATGTAGTAAAATCACTCTTCAGAGGAATTCTTCCTATAAACACAATGTCTAGCTCAGGAACTCAGACCAACATCCCAAACTAAGCCAATAACCAAAGACAATGGTCTTCCAATATTTTCAAATCACTAAACATGTTAGCTATACCAGGCTACCCTAGGCAGATGCCACCCAAGTATGAGAAGTGGCTCCGTAAGTTCACCAGTACTGATGCAATCAGTGCTAAAGAGAATATGAGCAACTTTTGGGCGTTCTTCTAGCTTCACCCCGTTAATGATGATGCTGGAGATTTAGTCATGAAATTGTTCTCTGCTACCCTCCTTGATGCTTCAAGACATTGGTACCATAGTCTTCCTGATGGTAGTATTAAAACCATGGATAAATTGGAAGAGGCCTTTC
>JASDQU010503324.1:19909-31767 GCA_032191745.1 Picea mariana | reverse complement strand
AAAAAAAAAAAAAAAACATAAAATAAACATTTTAATACAAAATTTTAAAAACAAATTAACAAAAATAAGTTGAAAAACCTAAAACTACCAAAAAAAAATAAATTATATCGAAAACCTTAAAAAATAAAATTTACACAAATACAAATTCATAAATATTTAAAAAAAACATAAACATATTTTATAATTTTATAATATAAACATTAAACAATGTTATATTATAACATTGTTATAACATAACATTGTTATAATATAACATTGTAACATTATTAATATAGTATAAATTTACATATTTATTTTCAAAAAAACATTTAAATAAATTTGTAGCTTAGGTAATATTAGTGTTTTTGTTAAAAAAACAATATTTTAGATGTTTTTTTTAAATATTTTATTGAATTTTGATTATTATTATTATTATTTTAAATTATTGTTTTATGGGGAAATTTTAATTTTTTTTCATTTCTTTCTAATTTTTATTTGTTTTTCACAATTTTGTTAAGTTTGTTTGTTTGTTTGTTTGTTTGTTTGTTTTTTGTTTTTTTTATTAATTAAATTTGGATTTTGAATATATTTTTTTAAATGTGTTTTTGACTTCATTAAAAACAAATATATTTGTGAAGATTTTTTCCTTTCTCTTTATTTATTTTTTAATGTAAATTCAAGAAAGAAAAAAAATAGTTAGTAAATAAATTTTAGTGACCATTTATGATCCAATTTTGGTTTTTTTATTTGTGTAGGGATTTGTTGTCAAGGCCACAGTTTCAATTACGTCGTAATTAGCTGCAATTTTAACGTTTAGGAAAAACATTTTTCTTTAGGTAGCGCCACGTTTTTATTTAGGTGTTGATTTTAAGGTTTTTCTAAGCAACTATTTTATGTTTTAAGGCCATGCTTGAAAAAAGTTGTAATTTTGACCCGTTTAGAAAAATTGGTGCTATTGGTAGCTCCACTTTTTTTGGAGGGGGTTGATTTTAAAGTTTTTTTGAGCAACCATTTGATCCTTTAAGCCCATACTTGAAAAAAGTTGTAATTTTGACCCGGTTACAAAAAGTGGTGCTACCAGTAGCACCACCTTTTTATTTGGGGGTTAATTTTAAAGTTTTTTTGAGAAACTGTTTGATCATTTAAGCCCATGCTTGAAAAAAGTTTTAATTTTTACCCAATTACAAAAAATGGTGCTACGGGTAGCACCACTTTTTGATTTGGGGGTCTATTTTCATGTTTATTATGAAAAAATATGGGTTTTAAGGGCTAGAATTCTCATTTTGAGGTCACAGTTCTCATTAAGTTGGTAACTATGTTTTTAGGGTCCAGTATGATGAACACCCACCCTTTTTTATGACCTTGTTGATGAATAACAAAAGCCTCAACAATTGTGTGCTGGATTCAGGGGTTGGTGCCAACATGATGTCTCTCAAGGTCATGCAACGATTGGGCCTAAAAGTCACACGACCTTACATAAATGTTTGTGGCTTTGAGTCTAGAGCCATACCCACACATGGGGTAATTGAAAATGTGGAAGTATGCCTTCAAGAATACCTTGAGAGAGTAATCCACATTGAAATAGTGGTGGTAGACGTCCCAAATGTGTGAGGCATGTTATTGTCTAGGAAATTTTCTTCAATGTTGGGAGGCACTCGTGAGATGGACCTCACTTACGTCAATATACCATTGAACAATGGAACAATAGGCCATATCCCAAATGTGCCAATGACTAGAACCCATGTGCAGGAAACTAGTCACCCCATCAAAAATGACAAAGCACATGAACAAATCATGGAAAGTCTTCCTGAATTTTCTCCTAATGACATGCCTTTCGCAACAGAGGAAGATTTTGACCAGATACAATGGCCCAAGAAAGAAGAATACCATCAACTCCTAGATAAGTATGAATACAAAGAAGTCGGGGTTGTAACATTACTAAAGAAGAGAGAAAGCGATATATTGATTCAGCCATCCCAGCAGGAAGTCTTCACAGTAGACTTCCACCCCCCTCCCTCTGCACAATACACCAGGGTTGTTCAAGAAACAACCAAATTTAGAACCAAGGAGTACATGGAGGGGGACATTGTATGGATGTGGGATACCAAGAAAGGGTAGCCCACTAATGTCAAAGGAAATACTCAATTTTGGATTGGACCCTTCAGAGTTGGAATAAATTCAGTTGATGATTCTTACTACTTATCTACATTAGAAGGAAGAAGGCACCCATCNTCATTGTATATACCATTTGCATTTCATGCTAGAATAGTTTGTTTTCTCATTTGTATATATGCTTGCTTTCATTTTTATATGTATGAGCTGGGGGTGATATCACCACCCGAAATGATTTCTAACAACTTTATGTTGAGATCAAACAGGTTACAGGTTATTCCATAGATGTTGAGGTTCTCATGCGCTCTATAGTGAGCACATGTCCCCGAGTTGGAGCCAAATGTTATCCCCATTTTAGGGATAACTGAGGAGATTATGTCTCGAGGCCCACATGTCCTAGACATGGAGTACTGAGAGTCGGATCGGCTTCATCATGGCCCTGAAGGGCCCATATTTTCATTCTTTAGTGCCTCCACATTTTCAGTAGCAAAAACATCCATCATCTCGGCCTGGTCTTGTAGCAGAAGTGGATCTTGCTCCATGAGGTAATGAGTCCGAGTATCATGGTATGTGTCACTTTGATCCTCAAAACCTTTGAATATGTGCATTCAATTTTTTTTGTTTCTAACAAGTGCTTGGATCTTATACCTATCCACTTGAACATATCTAGGGGGGATGATAGGATGCCCTAGTAAGCTTGTGCCCATAGGTTTTGAGTTTCCACTGTGGGGATTCATGAGAAGTCAATGTCCGCTCCTACCATACTTACCACTTTCCATCTTTCTCCTGCTCATCCAACCCATTACATTGGTCTGGGCATTGGGTTGGCCAAATATTTAAGGGTTGTACCTTACCTTGTGGGAATAAGGGGCTAAAGGCCTAGAGGGTAAAAGTAGTTGGAAAAAGATAGAATCCAAAGAATGAGACCTCAAGATTCTTTGCCCATGGATCCTCGAGAAAGAAGTAAAGGGATTCTCATCAAGAAACAGAGGGACCCATAAAAATAATAAAACAAGACCTGGTTAGAGGATAGGGGGTCTCATCACGAGCCAACCTATTACGTCCATGGGCATGTAGTGGTATGACACTACCAACATTTGGTCACCATGCCAGGGTAAAGGCTCTTAGTGGCATAGCCAAGAGAAAGGGGATCTCATCATGAGCCAACCTTCTCAATTCCGTGAAATGCTTATGGGTAACATTGTCACCACGCCAGGGAAGTGTCCCCTAGCGAGCTTCTTGAAGAAAAAACAATAAGAAAAGGACAAAAAGAATGAATGGGCTTGGAAACTTTTGCATCCATGACATGTGCATCTCACCCTCTATAGAGGCAACCATAGGTAAGCCATGCATTTCCCTGCTATCACTGCACCCCTTGCCTAGACATCGCTTATCCACTTCACCCACTCACATGGCTTAGATTTGATCTCTTAAGGAAACACCCCACATCTAGTGAGCATTATCCCAATAGAACACCCTGTCACTTCCTCCAAAATTGGATTGCAGATTAACATAATGTCTTTGAGAACTTGTCCGGGTAAAGGGAGTTTTATGAACATGTTTAATAAAATTAATGATTAGATGTGATTGAAATTTCTATGATCCCTGCGACTTATGAGCCCTCCGACTTATGAGCCCATGGAGGGCATATTTGTTGATTTTTCAGGACCATACCAGATGGTAGGTACCCAGATGGACAGGTACACATGGGGAGATGATAATTTCAGACCTCCATGTGGCTAAAATCCCACTAGATGGATGCTAAGACCCTAGTAGGGGTCAGAGACAGATTAGAGGGTTTGCACCAGAGAAGAGGAGGATGTTCCACTAGAGGCATCTTGGCCGAGCCTTACCCATGTAGTTGTGCGATTTCCACCAAAACGTTGGCCTTGGAAGGACCATGACTTCACCCCGGACACTCATGACATCATCTAGTGCTTCTGGAGGTTTTGGGAGGCAGTTACGTGCCAAAGTGGCACGTGTGGCATGTTCCTAAGGCCCAAGAAGGTCAAATTTTTTCCCCGGGAGGCTAACGTTTCCCTACAAGGGGATAATGTCACCTTAAAATGGCATGACATCTTCATCTTTGCTTGATTTAGGGTTTGATTTTGACATTTAATGTAAAAACAATATTATTATGTATTTTTTGCCATGTCGACCTTTTGTGACTTAAAATAAAATCAAGGTCATTGGTATGGTATAAGTAAGAGAGATAAAACTCTCTTTTACTCATCATCGTTCACTCACACATGTGTGAGGTCTGAAATTTTCATCCCTCATTAGGGTTTTGGCTGAAATTGTGGTGCACTTGTTGAAGGAGGCTTCTTTTTAGTGATTTTTGGCATTTTTCTTGGTGGACGGTTTATAACTAGGGTTTGTCTTGATGAATACTTGGTAAATGTAATTGAATTTATGAAATCCTTCCCTTAATTGAATGGTTATAGTGTTTTACTTGCATTTTGTTAATGAAATTGTTGGAATAAACTCTAGGAAATAAGCACATGTTGGTGTCCTTATTTTAATTCCCTACTAGATTATGCCAGGGAGCCTTTTTTTTGTTGGAAACACTGCTAGGGCCTTGCCATTGCAACACCCTATATCTTGTTCTTAATCCTAACCGTTTTTACTTTGTCATTTAGATAAAGAAGGAGGAAAATGTGCTAAGGCCTAGGGTTGCCTACACCTTAGTAAGTTGTTTTTCCCTAGGGTTTGATGGTTGAAGCCTTGGCTTATCAAAACTTCACCATCAAATTCGTCTTGTCTTTGGCCATAATAATATCATCTTGTTCCTTCAATTATTTCTGCTACTTGTTGACTCCATTTTCCCTATGAATGCACTAGTCTAAGACCTCTTGCTTGAGTGTTTTGATCGCAATCCAAATCTTTGAGCAATTACTAACACCTTTCTAACCCTAGTTTAGATTAACTTGCTAACCCTATTGCTGCTATTATTCTTTCAAGTTATAGTCATACTTTGCAACACTTAAGGCTTCTAAAAGCAATTGAAAGGATCAATGCATACTTGCTTCTAATGAATATTGGTGTTATGATATTGATAATTAGTTATTCTTTCTCATTTTGAAGCATTTATTGTTGAAGTATCGTATTTTTATTATTTCCATTGATACATCTTCGCTTACTTCATCAATATATTAGTTGGTTTCTTATATTGAGAAAGTCTCCAATTATATGAAGTACTAACGAGCAAGTGATCTTGCAAAATATAGTTTCTTGTTTCTTTGTTCCGGGTAGGTACATTTCTGGTTATTATTATGTTTATTGGTTGTTTAGCTGGACTTTCTAATTGGTGGTGAATTGCGAGAGGGAAAATTTTACTTATCCTTAAACCTTTGCCTTCTCAAAACCCCAGGTCACTGGGGACGTCTCCCCTAGGTCTGCCATCCTAAATAGAAAGAGATATCCTATTGAGGTGACAGTGATATGATAGTCTCATGGTACGTCAAGTTTTCTCATTTTACTTTTCCTATCTTACAAAGTACAAATTGTGCAATAAAACATACCATACCATACCATTTCATACCATTTCCTTTGCATACCATTTTCTTTGCATACCATTGCTAATGCATACCATTTCCAATGCATACCATTGCATACCACTTCCATTGTCATTGCATACCATTTCCATTGTAATTGCATACCATACAATGGCAAGACATACCATACCATACCATTGCCTTTGCATACCATTTCCAATTCACACCATTTCCTTTGCATACCATTGCATACCGTTGCCAATGCATACCATTTGCATACCATATATTTTTCATACCATTGCTTGTGCATACCATTGCCAATGCAAAGGCAATGGTATGCATTGGAAATAGTTTCATTGCATACCATTTCCTTTTCATACCATTGCATACCAGTGCCAATGCATACCATTTCATTTTCATACCATTACTAATGCAAAGGAAATGTACCATTGCATACCATTTCATTTGCATACCATTGCCAATGCATATCATTTCCTTTGCATACCATTTCCATAGACATTGCCATACCATACCATACCCGTGCATACCATACCATACAATGCATACCATAGAATTGCATACCATTTCCTTTGCATACCATTGCCAATGCATACCATTACCTTTGCATATCATTGCCAATGCATACCATTATCTTTGCAAACCATTTCCTTTTCATACCACTGCAAATGAATACCATTGCCAAATGCATACCATTTTCATGTCATTTCCAATGCATACCATTACCTTTGCATAACATTACCTTTGCATACCACTTCCAATGCATACCATTTCCAATGCATACCATTGCATACCATTTCCTTTGCATACCATTTCCTTTGAATACCATTGCCAATGCAAAGGCAGTGGTATGCAATGAAAATGATACCATTGCATACCATTTCATACCATTGCCAATGCATACCATTTCCTTTGCATTGGCAAAGGTATGCAAAGGAAATGGTGTGAAAAATGATATGTATTGGAAATGGTATGCATTGGAAATGGTATCCATTGGCAATGGTATTCAATGGTATGCAAAGGAAATGGTATGAATTGGCCTTGGTATGCAATGGTATGCAATGAAATGGTATGCATTGGTATGCATTGGTAGAAAAGGAAATGGTATGCATACCATTTCATACCATTTATATTTCCATTGTCAATGCATACCATACCATTTCGATTGCCAATGCACACCATTTCCAATGCATACCACACCATACCATATCATTTACATTGCATGCCATTTCATACTATTGGACGTATGGGCTGACCCGGGTTCTATCTTTGTTCTCCAACAAAACCCTTATCACCATCGGCCCTTCTGGTAAACCAAAAGACTACACCATGCATAGAGTGCAGAGCGCAGTCTCACCCGAGATGGTTTATGGGTGACTGCAGGATGCAAGTGTTTACAGTCATGGAAGGGATTGGGGTTGTTCTTTCTTACTTTTTATTTCTACTTCACCATGCATTCTATTATAGTACTCATTAGATCCATTCATTCATTCATTCATAAAGTTTATTCTACATATATATTCTAGTGTGCATTGTAAATAAAACCGCCCATTCATCTATATAACCATTCAATCATAATTGCAGAAATAGTAAAACATTCAGGCACATTGCACACAGAGTTTTACCATGGTTCACCCCCCCGGGATACATCCACACAGATCTTCTTTTATTTCTTCTTCTTCATCAAAATGTGTTTTGTGCATTACATCATAAGATACTAGAGAGTAGTGAGGCAAACCAAATTCGCACCAAGATCCACATCTTGCGACCTCACCCTCAATTATATCAACTTCATTGGAGCTCCACAACTCTCACCAAAATACAAACTCAAAACTCACCAAGGGCTCCAAAAGATACTAAAGATATGATAATGCTCTCTCTCCCGATATAGATGCCTCAACCTACTTTCTATTTCTTCTATTTATACTACAAAATTGGGTTAAAAACCCCTACATTACATTCCAAAAACCTAACCCTAAAATGGCTAGGTTTTTCCACATCTACGCTAGATTTATGCAAATCTTGTCGCACACGTTGCTTTTCCTCAAAGCATGGCACACTCTTCTTCTTGTTCCAATATGCCTCATTTGTTGTGTTGTTCTCAACCTTTTCTCCAAAATTAACTCTTCTTTCAACATAGACCTGCACCAATAGGCCCCCAACACTAACATGTGGCTTGTCCCGAGCCACATAGTTCACCTTTTGCAATGCTACCTCCAGTGCATGAAACTTTTCTACCAACTCCATCACTTTCTCCTTTGCCTACGCATTCTTTTCTATAAGGGTCTCCACGAAATACATTGTAATGTTCTCCTTTAGCATTTGTGTTCTCTCTATCTACACATGTTCCATTTTGAATTTTTCCACTTATAGTGTTGATATCATTTACTCTACTTGTTCTTGTAGTGGCTCGAGTTGAGCATGTCATGCTAATTTTTCTTCCTATGCGATCTTTACCTCTTCTTGCAGGTTTTTCAACTCCTGCAAGGAATTCAATCTCAGGGATATGGCCATGGTATTTTTCCTCTGTTTTAACTCCTGAACTGCAACATTTAGTTTCTCTTCTATCTGCTCCAGTTGTTGGATCTTCTCATCTTCTACTAGGTGTGTCCATAACTACGCGATATTTTCATATAGTTCTTCTATCTCCTTTACTTCCAGCACAAAATGAGTTGTTTTTTATATGGCTTTCTCCTCCCTTTTAGATCTGACCTCTGGTGGTGTGGTTGGTGTAATATTTTCCACCAATTCCCTTATCTCTTGTTTGTATTCTTCCATCGTCTGGGTGATATTTTATAGCTTCTCATCTGCACTAATTTCCCCTGCTAATGCGCTCTATGGAATTTCTTGGAAGACTTCTTCGAGTATTTTCTCCAGTCTCTCTGTGTGTTTTTTTCTTCCACTTGTTCCATACTTACCTCTGTAAGTATTGTCTCTAGTATTTCCTTAGCATCCCTCATTTCCTCCAGGTTTGTTGCATCTGTCCTTGCCCTGGACTATACTTCGTGCACCACACTTATCTATAGTGTGTATAGGTCCTTTTTTGGTATCCTCGTCAATACCAACTCTATTTCCTCGACATCCTTAAGTTCCATCTGTGTCATATCTTCATATACTTTTATCATGTCCTTAGTGATATTGAAAGTTTCACTGGCCGCTATTGTAATTTGTATTGTTATTCCCTCTCTATGTGTTGTTTGTTGTTGTGTTGTTTCTTCATTATGTTCCTTGTTCATGCATATTTTCTCTAATATGTGTTAGACCTCTGTCAACTCATGCATTATTCTTTCCCTTTGTTTCTCTGCCTCCTTGTATTCTTTTGCGACGTGGTCTTGTACCCTTTCTACAACTAGTTTTGCATCAAATTTTGTTATCGTGTATTTTGGGGCTTCCTTGTGTTCTTTCATCTTCTTGTGTGGCCCACCTATCTCTACAACCAATCTATTTCGGGGCATTGACTGTGTTGGTTTTTTTGTACCTGGGGTATTTGGTATGTCCCTGCCTGTCTGTCCCTCCTACACAGGGACATTGTCTTTCTTCTATGTCGAGCCATTAATGGGAGTTGTGTGGTCTTTTTTGTGTGTGACTAGCTTGGGGATAGGCTTCTTCTTTGCTATTGTGCTCCCCCCTGTTCAATTTTTTTGTTGTGTTGTGCTCCTTGTCTGACGAGATGGGTTAATTTTTGGTTGTGATGAACCTGCTTCCGCTGGTTGTTTATCCTTGGCTAGCTACTTATCCTTTGCTTGTGCAACTGGAATATTCTTGTCATCTTGCCAGTCCTTTATCACCCATTCAACTTCTTTTGTTGTGGAAAAGTACCTCATCTACAACCACTCCTTTGTTGGATCCCTTTTCACCTAAATCCACATGTTATGACACAAGGCTTTAAGTTTGGCTATCGGTTTATACTATGCCACCACCTCTTGGCTATTGATTTATACTCCAAGTCTTTTCTACCTTCTCTTGGAATTATTCGAGGTATGTCTTGAAAATGTTGGTATTTTCTTGCCTATATTTTTCAACGGTGTTGTGCCATAATGACTCGTACTGCATTGTGTGATACCTTCCATTTCTCTACAGAAACATAGTTTACTTGGGGTGCTTCCAACCAACTAGTGTGATCAAAATAATGAGCCAAGAGTAATGGAACTTCATTCCTACATCCTGTGTGTCTTTATAGTTTTCCAAAAATGAATTCAACAAGTACTAGCTCCAAATTAGTATAGTGTATTTCACGCACTGCTCGACTGTTGCTATGACACCTGTTGGCACTTCCTCCTTGTGACATTTTCTGATCATATTCTAGGCCATCAATTTTGTGGCTATTCTTGTCGCAGGTTTGTTGATCTAATTTATGGTCATCTCCCATATCCTCTCTCTGTACCATACATTTGTTTCATATCCTCTTCCAGGTACTTCTCCTTGGTTTTATCGTCCAGGTACTACGCAGGTTATTCTCCATTGGTTGGAAGTCTTGTTATTTTAGCTATTAAATCCACATCAATGGATACCTATATATCCAACCACAAAATGCCTCCATGTATGACTGATAGCAACTACTTGATATAGTTTTTCACTTCCTTACCCCTGCCAAAGTGGGGAATCTCCAACAGGTTCATGATACATGTGTTGTATAACCCCTATATCCATTTCTTTGGTTCCATTATAGGAACTTCCTGCATGTTGACACCTCTTTTTCTAAATAAACCTTTTGCCCAAACTCCAAGAATTTATTTGTATCCCTAACATCATGATCTGAATATCTCATTATTTTTATGCACCCAAGTAAATATGCAACAATTTTTACCCATGTCGGTATGCGCGGTAAGACAATAGGTACTTCTGACTGCTTGCATGGGGATCTTTGGGCCTGATGTTTACCTTTCCCCTTTATTAGTGCACTGGAAGGCCCTTCTTCCTAATATGTGTGCTCTTCCTCTTCTTATTCTCCGCGAGACTCATGTTGCACGGTAATATCCTCTACCTGTATTTGTTCCTGATGTGTTTGTTATATGCTAGGTTGAGCCCTTGGATCATCATACTCAGTCCTCTATGTGTATGCTTCTGTTGTGGGTCAGTTTTTTTCGCGCATCTTCTTTGGCTCGACAGTTGTGCTTGGTGGATCCACTAGCATATTTTATGTCTGTTCTTTGACCAATGTAGGGCTTGGAATGTCTGGGTAAGGAATGGCATTGACATCCACCACTCCTTCCATTTGTGCATGGTTTTCAACTGCTATTGTTGTCTTTGGTGAAAATTAGTTGTTCTTGTAGCTTCTTTTCATCATCTAGCTCAGTGCTCCAACTTTGTGTGGCATCATCGTGATGTAATCTAGGTGGGTTTTCATCGGGGATCTCTTTGTTCTCATGCTAATCGTTTGGGCGTTCTTCACTTCTCATTGCTTAGCTTTGTGTTTGCTCAAGTTCGTAATGAAGTTTTTCGAACCCTAGTTCAGCTTTTAAAGTGTTGTCATTAATGCTCCTAGGCTTGTCAAACACGTCTTGTTAACTTTCACAAATGTTCCAAACTTATTGTGCATGCTTCTTATTTTGCGTGCCTCATTTTTCCGGTGATCAATTTTTCATTTCCCGACTATTTCACTTTTCTGGTGCGTTGTAATATGCTATTGTGTTACATTTCTGGTGCAGGGGTACTTCCTTCATGTAATATCTCTATTTATCATCGTTCTTTCTTTATTTCTATTGCGTACTATCATCCTTAATTATATGTCTATCACTTATTCCTCCTAATTGCTTATTTTTGGCATTTTCTTCATTTTTTTGTTTTTATCTTCTTTTTCTTCTTCTAACTCCTACTATTTACAATATGTACAAGTCTACTTTCTGCACTACAACTACTTAGAGTTGGTGGGTTGACTGTACCTATACAATTTCAGTCAACTCTCATTCACCATTCCTTAAACTTCATTTCCAGCTAAGTCTTACAAATGTACACCACCTCCATCTCTGACTGTCTTTATCTGATATGGCCCTAGCCAATGCATTCTGAGTTTCCCCAGGTGCTCCAAATATTTACTGTCATAGAGGAGAATCAGATCTCCTTCCTTAAAAGTATTTTTCTTAATATGTCTATCATGCCATGCCTTATCTTTTTCTTTGTGTACCTCCTGATGAAATCCTGCTATGATTCTATCCTCTTCCAATTCCATCAATTGGGCCAATCTTTCTTGTGCTATGCCTCTTTCTATCATATCTGTGATTGTTGCTATGCTCAGACTTGGTATCAAATAATCTA
>JASDQU010503323.1:67933-83105 GCA_032191745.1 Picea mariana | reverse complement strand
CGAAGATGAAAACATATCCCTTTCCCAAATTTCCCCCCACCATTTCTGGCGAGTACCTCTTTATTTTTACGCAAGCTTGAGGAGGATAACATATGCTTGTTGATATAAGCTTATCCTTCGGATAAGTCCTTCGAATTATGTTTAACGAACCCTAATAAGGAGTGGTTCGGTCCCATTATGGGTCTGTCAATGTTTGTTTAACGAGTCTAGAGATAGAAAACTCGAAGGTTTTTCATGATTATAGAGTCTGGAAAAACACTTAAAAGAGAACTCTCTCAGTTCCTTTTTCATAAAATAGTCCGATGAGACCAAAAAAGAGATAAATTATCGCTCACCAGATGCTTTCTTCAAATACTTTATCGAGCGTGAAAACAACAAGGTCGCTCGGCTATCTTTTCATGTTTAGAGAGTCTGAAAAGAGCTTAAAGAGGACTCCAGGGGGGTTCCTTTTTCGTATATCCTTTTTGAGCCTGAAAAAGTGACAAAAGTATGCTCGATCGTGTTCTTATGTATTTTTGAGCGCAAGAACAGACAAAGACCATGCTCGAGGTTTTATACAAAAACCATAAAAAACAATCAAAACATGCAATGGAAAAAGGAAAATTATGTCCGCATCTCGGTACATGACCATCAAAGTCGTTACGCCTGCAAAATTTACACTCAACAGGGCATTAGGAATTAGGGTTTGATAAATAAATAACTATTAAAAAACCAAATAACCTGGTAAAACTAAATAAAAAGGAGTAAAACTCTTTTTACCATATCATTTCACTTTTCACTATTTGAGCCCAAAAACCCCTCTTTTACCCTCGAAGTTCGACATCAGATTGTGGGAGTTACGAGCGTCCATTCATCGAGTTGTCAGTGACAGTAAGGTAGGCTCTTTGTCTTCTACTCTTTCATGGTTTAAATTTGCATTTTCATTGGTTAAAAATTCATTTTTTACTTGATTTTGCAAGCCCTACTTGCACGTTTCCATTCTCGCAGGTGGGCTAAACGGGAACTACGAGAATAGGGCATTCTTGCAGGTGAGCCTAAAGCATCCTATGAGGTTCTCGCACTGTGCCCAAAGGGCACCTGCGAGAACCGCAAAGCACAAAAAAATTCTTAAGTTTTACTCAATGAAAGAGAAACAATTCATGAAAAATTTTTATAATCTTCTTTTTGTGCTTCCTATGCAGGTAATTGGCCATCAAAATTTTTCTTGAATGGCGTGAAAGGGAGCATGAAGAAGACAATGCTATTTCAGTAAATCATCCACCCACTATTGCTTCTCTAAGAAACTGTGGCCTTCTGAAGTACTTTCGTATCCTGGGCATGAGGGCCCAAGTTAGGTTATTAGAGTACCTGGTGCATATGTGGGATCTCGATCAGTAGGTATTTCAGGTGGGGGTCCGCACATTGTCCTTAGATATTGAGGACATTTACTTTTTGACTGAACTGTCATGGCGTGGGCACTATGTGAGCCTAACTGGTAGCAGAGGTGGTGGACTGCCCCTGAGTGAGTACTGCCGCATACAGTGTGTTCCCGAGGCAGAGAGGAAGAAAGGAAAAGTAGCTATTTGGGGGGTACAGGATTTGACCCTCCGTACTATCCTATTCACCATAGCTCAGATGGTAGGGAGCTCCGCTCCTCACATGGCACTACAGAGTTACTTCTAGTATGCTATAGAGTGTACTGAACCTCGAGTTTTCAACTGGGCAGATGCTGTGCTTCGCAGTATGAAAACGAAGTTAACCAAATGCAGATGAGACGGCCTAAAGCAATTCGGGTACGGATCTTTTTTGGTGTCCTTCTTCCTCGAGAGGGTTCCTGTACTGAGGCTACAGGTTGATTGGCATTTTCCAGCTCCTACAGATCCAAGAATGTTGAGATGGTGTCAGCTAATGGCCCAGCACGTAGCTGGACTGATCATCAAGTATGATGATACCTTCTTTGACTGGCTTCAATCACAGATGTTGATGGTTGACGATTATGCTTATGCTGGGTTGGACTTCTAAGGAGATTTGGACTTAGTCTTGCCATAGGATGCTCAGTGGGGGGAACTTGGTAAGAAGTACATGCATTTTGTTTCTTTTTAAATGTTTTTGTGAATTTTTATAATATGCAAATGTTTTTTATATGTTCTTCCAAAGACTAAAAACAAAATTTGTTTTTGATGACACAGATGTTGGACCTTATCGACCTCCTGGTACTTCTCCCATTCAGTGGTGAGGAGAGGTAGCGCCAACGCCACAATATTTCGAGGATTATCAAACAGTGGAACAAAACCTAGAGGGCTTGACCGTAGATATTCCAGACATGTCTCTGGAAGAGGTTCCACGATGCGATCAGCGTCATACAGTGGGGGTGTCAGGGTCCATGAATCGAATGCTTCGTAGAGTTGCCCAGGCAATAATGTGTTACCATGAATGTCATCCATGACGTCACTTTATAGAAGCTCTGAGCTTCAGATTTTGACATTTTGGTCTTCGGACAAAACTTTTTGTAAAAAACTCTTTTGATCGTTATATATACAAACAGCTTCTACCAGTTTATCATGTGTTGTGTGAATATTGATGTGATTGATTTATAAATGATTCAAATGTCTGTCTAATACATAGTTAGCCAATGCATCTATTAATGTATTTAGACCTCTAGGAATATGTTGATATTCAATGTAATCAAAATAACGTTTCAAGAGGCGAATTCGCAAATACACCCGTAACAAAGTAGGACTTCGAATAATATAGACATTACTTAACTATAGTACTACAAGCTGTGAATCGAGTCGCACAACCAAATGACGAATTCCAAGTGAGATAGCATCAACCAATAATTCGATAACGGTGCTATACTCTGCAATATTGTCGGTTGCACAACCGAGACACACACCTTGTAAGGAGACAAGTTCGTTTGTAGGGGCGTAAATTGCCCATGCAGTGGAAGAAAGGTTCTGAGTACTACGGCTAGCGCCATCAACGAAGCCAATATAGGGTAGTGAATACTCTGACATCTAGAAATCAAACACAATGTCACATAAGGGCAGAGACTAGATAACGACAAAAGCAAGCTATAGTAACACACAAAAAGTATGATACAATAAAAATACAAGTACTCATGCACCGATGATTTTATGCATAGTACTTCTTCAAGTACAACCCATTCCTGGGTTCACTCAAAGGGATACCATCGTAATCTACTAACTCATAAGCTCCTTTTTCCAAAACTCGTCGAACGATATAAGGACCTCGCCACATGGCTTCTAATTTCCCAGCTCCTAACATATCTCAATCTTGTTCATAGAGAAGAACAAGATCACCTTCGGAGAAAACGTGAGGCTTGACATGCTTGTCATATTAGGCCTTGACATGATTTTTTTGAGCTTCTATGACTAGAGTGGCATCGCGTCGAGTTTCGTCTAATCGCATAAGATACAATAGATGTTCTTCCTCAGCAGAAGTATTGGGTAGGAGTTCAACAACTAGTTTTAAAGAAGGTATCTCGCATTCAATCGGGAGAATGGCTTCCACACCATAGACTAACCAGAAAGGTGTAAACCCAGTAGCGGACTTGACGGATGTCCGGTACGCCCACAATGCCGAAAACAACATTGTGTGCCAACTTGTTTTGTGAATCCCTATCATTCGTCGGAGCATATTTATGAGAACTTTGTTAATCATTTCGACTTGGCCATTGGCTTGTGGGTAATAGGGCGTTGAGTGATCATGGCGAAGACCCAACTTTTTAGTAAGTTCGGACATCATAAAATTCCTAAAATGGCTACCATGATCAATGACGATAGCTTGGGGAACACCAAAACGAGCTATGACGTGATTAAAAATGAACAATGTTGCGGTCTTTCCAGTGTTGTCAAATGTCAGCATCGCCTCAGCCCATTTTGTAAAGTAATCGACGGCTACAATAAAGTAACCATGCCCCCTGGCCGAGTGAGGGTGACATGTCATGAAATCGATGCCCCATTTCGCAAAAGGACCAACGGAGACCACAGGGTGAAGAGGAGCAGGATGTGACCGTATTTTGTTATTATAGGTCTGGCAGGCATGGCATTTCTGAATGACGATGATGCAGTCGTTAAATAATGAAGGCCAAAAATACCTGGCTCATAAGATCTTCTGGGCAGTAGCATACCTAGACATATGACCACCACAGGCTCTAGAATGGCAGTCATTCAGAGCTTTCTCGACTTCATCAAATGTTAGAAAACGTCGAAAAACAGAGTCAATCCCCTGACAATAAAGAGTATCACCGAGGATAATGTATTGATGAGCTTGGTAATGTATGCGACGTCATTCAGTACTAGACAAAGTTGGCCAGAAAGTTTAGGTTTGGAGATATATAATGATATCACCATACCAAAGATCATTAGTGCTAATAAGTAAAAGAGTTTCATAGGGTAATGAATCAGTGGCTACATTTTCCATTTCAGAATGGGGAAATTCGCATATCAACTCAACAAAGACTAAGGACTTCTTAGACTTGGCGTGTTTGAATTCCAAATCAAACTCCTGGAGTATCACAATCCATTTGGAGTATTTTCCCCCTAGCAATTGACAGGTGAGAATGTGTTGCATAAGGTTGCAATGAGAAATCACTGTAGTCTTGCGTGAGAGGATATAGTGTTGAAAGCGTTGGACGGCTTGGACGGCAGCCAAGGCCAGTTTCTCGACATGTAAATACTTGATTTCAGTAGGCGTTAGACTTCGAATCAAGTAGTAGATAACATGTTCGTCGTGAGCATCATCCTCTTGGATGAGAACCATACCAATAATGTAATCCGAGGCAGCAAGGTAAAGGAAATAATCGCGACTGTAATCGGGGGGAAAGAGAAGCAGAGCACGCGTTAGGGACAATTTTAAAGCTTCAAAAGCATTGTTGGCAATGGTATCCCAGACGAACTTTGAATCCTTTTTTAATAGCCGCGTAAATCCATGAGTTATCTCAGCATAATTTGGGATAAAACGACGAAGAAAGTTTTCTTTCCCCTGCAAACTTTGTAACTGGTGAAGAGCAGAAGGAGGAGGGAGATTAAGGATCGCCTCAACCTTTAAAGGATCCACTCGAATCCCTTGACACGAAACGATAAAACCTAGAAGATGGCCGGATTGCACGCAAAAAATGCACTTATGAGGATTTAAACGTATATGGTAGAACCGACAGCGGACGAAAATGGTGTGGAGGTGGGTTAGGTGATCAACTCGGTGCATCGAATGAGCAGGTAAATCGTCCAAATATGGTTGAAAAATGTGCTTAATATCATGGAAAACATAAGACATAGCATGTTGAAATGTTGCGCCAACGTTCTTGAGACCGAAAGGAAGTTTCCGATAGGCAAAAGTACCCCAAGGACAAATAAAAGCAGTCTTATGTTGATCCTCGGGAACAATGTTGATTTGATTATACCTGGAGAAACCATCCACGAGGGAGAAGATTTCACTTCCGACGCAATCGTCGACAATCTGACCGACGAAGGGGGTAGGAAAGTTGTCTTTGGGACAAGCTTTGTTGATATCCCTATAATCAATGCATACACGAATAGTGCCTTGTTTCTTATCAATCGGGACAAGATTGGAAACCCAGTCTGTGAGAGCCACCGGATAAATAAAGTCAGCTTTAAGAAGTTTCTCGACTTCGAGCTTGATAGCAGTCGCTTTACATGGGTGAACTGAACGAAGGCGTTGCCGGAAAGGTTTAGCGTCGGGGTATGTCTTTATCTCATGTATCACAATCGCAAGGTTGATACCCGACATTTCTTCATAGCTCTAGGCGAAGATGTCACGAAACTCTTTGAAGAGGGATGTGTAGGTGATGATTTCGTCAGAAGAACACGAAGCTCCGATATGGACATTTTCAAAAATCCCAGTTTTGATGGATATGTCAATGGGAATAGTGGGTGAGATATTTCTTAAGTTCCCTTCGGAAAACACATTGTGTGTAGACTCGGGAACAGTGGAGATGACAAGAACTGTTGACAGAGTTGATATCCATTGGTAGTTCTCGATGGTATGCTACTCCAGAAAGAGGATGGAATGATGATGTCCATCGTCCTAAGGGGTGTCCTCCATGACAGACATGATCATCTCATCAGTGGGAAGAATGACATGAAAAGGATCGGGAGACAACTCACCAAGAGAGGGGGTAGAAGGTGTTGCCGATTGAATGGCTCGATAGGCGGATTCAACCGGACTTAATGACATTGTGTCGTCGAAATGAAGATGATCTCCAGAGTCAAGTACTATCCAGAGGTCATGATACATAAGAAGTTCGTGAGACAAAGTGGAGATCATGTTGATAGAAGCAACAGACGAGCGTGGAACATCGGGCAGTGGAATGGGGAAGTACCCATTAACGAAGAGTCTTTTAAAAGGCCTANATAGAAGCAACAGACGAGCGTGGAACATCGGGCAGTGGAATGGGGAAAGTACCCATTAACGAAGAGTCTTTTAAAAGGCCTACACCGATGTTCTCATAACCCAGTGGGGTTTTAGAAATAAACGGTACGTTGCCAGTATAGGTATAAAAATTAAAGAAGGCTAGTTGGTCGATGGTAAAAACCTTTCCTTGACGAGGGAAATGTACTACACGGAAAAGGGTCGACACAACCACGTGCATGGAATCGATCCGGCGGCAGCCAAGCAAAAGATTATAATCAAGAGGAGTGTCAAAGACTTCCACTTCAACTTGGACTCTTTTTCCTTATAACATGATGGGCAACGAAGGAAGGACACCGTAGGGCTTAGAACCAGATCTATTGAAGGCTTTAAGAGTGTTATGGGATTCATTTAAAGAAGGAGAGCCAATGGCTTTCCAACAAGCAAGAGACATAACATAGGTCGAGGCACCCTCATCAATAATGGTTCGACAAATGTTTTTGTTAGAGACAACCACTTGGATCTGGAACGCAAGTTGAGAGGGTAACCTTGGAATGTGATCTTCCAAGTCAAAGATTATCAAATTCTTATCCGTTGGATCGATTCCACTGATAGATTTCCACAGTGCCTTTCGTTGTGCAAGACAAGTCTGAAGGACTTTGAGGGCTGACATCACAGAAGGTGCTTGAGCCAGATATTCAACAATGATGTAGTTCTGGGTAGCACGAGCATGAGGATTAAAAGCCGATTTCCGAACGACACCCTTTGGGTGGGGTCGCAGAACTGTGTCGAGGTTCGGTCGTTCGAGATGAAGAGGACCGTTGGTAGATGGAGTCACGAGAGAGGGTTGTACCAAGGAAGAGGGTAAATCATCAACCTTCTCGTTAGAGGGAGAATAATCTTTGGCTCAAGTAGTGAGTGCAACATTGCTCTTCTTAGAGTCTCCAGTACACATCAAAACATAGGAGGTAGTAGAAGACGAGGGTTGGTCATGGATGACCAACTGGGCTTGTTGTTGAGACGGGAAGGGTTGGGACAAAATGGCTGGTGCAAGTGGTTTTGGAGCTCCTTGAAGGAACTTAGTGACCTCGGCATGTCATGGAAAATCCTTCATGTAGTGATCATCACCACAGATAAGACAAGGGTATCGGGGTTTGCGCTTATCCTGATCGTCAACAGGGGTAGTTTTGGTTTTCTCTGCTTGAGGAGTATTTTTTCCCTCCTTATTCTTACCTCTTCCCTTTTTAGATTTATTTTTACCGGTAGGGGTAGATTAAACTACATTTACCTCAGAAGTCTTGCCAGTGGGAGGGGCAGGAGACGGAGCATTTTGAACATTAGAAGAAGCAAATTTAGGGTTTGCGCTTGAATCGGAATGTGGTTGGGCTTGAGCAGTACCAACCACACCGCCAACTACATGTGAGGCAGCTGGAGTAGTTGAAGTGCTGGAAGTAGAAGGACGAGGTAAGTCACATAGTAAATTGTAAAGAGTTCTTGTTTATGAATAAACGAGGTCAAGATATTGAGCACGAATTATAGACTTCTCTTCCGTAACTATGCCACCCATGGCAATGTCCTCACCGATGTCGTTCACAAATGATTTTGTGAACCACTTGGCCAACAACTAATCGGGGAGCTCAAGTTTAATGAGACGTTGTCTCCTTCGCCACTCATGGATGTGATCAGATATATGAGTGCCTTTGTTCTGTTTGAAGAAAGTCAGAATCTTGGTCCTCATGTCATAACGGATTGGTAACTGGTAATGTGTAAGGAAATCCATAGCTAGGGTGTTGAAGTCAGAGAAGAAACTTCGTGGCAATTCGATATACCACTTTGCAGCAGAACCTATGAGGGTTCATTGAAAAGGATGTAAACGAATAGAGTCATCCATCAATGAGTTGGATGAGCACCATAGGTGAAAATTCATAACGTGATTGTTTGGGTCCTTCCCCGCTTTGTGATTGTTTGAGTCATACCACCTTGGTGAAATTGTCCACCAACCGAAATCTGGTAATGTGGAGTGAATGACGGAATAGTGCCACTAGGATTAAGACTTCCAGTAGAAGACAAAGAAGGTCCTCCAAAATGAAATTGAGGGAGTGTTGGAACAAAACTGGGAAGAAAGTGCCTAGAAGAAGAAGGACCACCAGGAGAGCCGGATGGAGTTTGCGCAGGAGTAGGAATGGAAGCATTCAACGCACGGTACCCAGGCGGTAGTGTCAGAATGACATTGGTCATTCGCGGTGTGTTGATGGGAGAAATACTAACTGCAGTAAACCCGGTTGGAACACTCGTAGTAGCTGTGAGATGGGCCATTTCGGTAGGGACGATAAAGTGATAAGCGATAGTCACCGGTACTGTCTCTGTACTAGAGATTTTAGAAATCACAGGTGGGTTGATTTCGAAAATTACAGGTGAACCTGGACCAAAAAGGTCCCATCAAAAAATGCCCGTAGACCAAAAATGATCTTGGTCCCCAGGTCCATTCAAAGATCCAGAATACACAACAATTAAGTTTCCAGAAGAGTTTGCTCACATAAAACGTCTCTCAGAATCTGGGTGAAGTCAAAGGTCCTCTCGAGTATTTGTAATTCAAAAATGTTCTAGAGAGTCAGTTCATTCCACTTGTGGTGTGGTGATGACTGTGACTTCACTTTGCCAAGGAGAGCCCTCAGGCGTACTTGTAGGCAAGGGTTGAGAACCTTCCAGATGCTCTGGATATAAACCCTGCATTCTACGTGAACGACATGGAGGAGCTATTGTAAATGAGTGACAAACTTCACGAAGAAAATATTATGGTCAACTTCAAGAAACAAACAACACGCGTTAGTAAAAAAAATCTAGGAAGCGACACCAAGCAAACAAGACCTTCTAATTCTAAAGCCACTAGTTGGTTATGAAATCCAACATCACAACAACGAGACTAGAAGGGGCTAGTCTAGGGTGGAAAAGTTACGCTGACGACCTGCTTAACGGACTTACACCCTGGTGCAAGCTCCCACACATAATCGTGGGTATACCCTCCAAGGAGCCTGAGTGAGTTTGGTCAACATCAATTCTAGGTACCATGAAGACTTTCCCCTTCACAGTCACCTCGTGTAAGAACCTAGAAAGATAGGCCACTAATGTCACCACCAACAACAATAAATCCTGGGGGGACAGTCGACAGTCCGATCCACACGCAAGGGCAGGGTATCTAGCTTGAAATCAACTCAAAAGGCTTCCACTCATCATTGTGGGTATACCTCCAAGTGATCCCTGTAATACATGAAATCTCTACACTGATATCAACAAAGCAGGGTGAGTAACTCTGCCAATATCAATGTGACCTTGTGTTTGACCCTTGTGTGAGAAGGGCTTCCCAGGACAATATGTTGCAAATGGAATTTAACACTCCCTAACACAAGATGCTATTGTGTGTTTTGTGCTTTTGGAGAGTGTATCTCTCTTCCTACTCCAAAGCACTATCCTAGCTAAATGTTGGTGTAATAGAGCCCTAGAAAAGAGTTACTAGTTCAATTTTATGATTGCGCAGTGTTATTAAGAGTTGTTGTTTACTCAAAGGAAACAGAAATGAAACTGATGTTGTATAAGACTCTTACCCAACAATGCATGGATGAGAATGAAATATACCACTTTTCGTTCAATGAATCCTATGTATGGGAGGGAAAGAGAAAGTTTTCCAGATAAACCTTGAACTACAATGCAAAATTTCCTTTAACATGCAAA
Organism: Picea mariana; assembly: GCA_032191745.1. Classification (NCBI taxonomy): domain Eukaryota; kingdom Viridiplantae; phylum Streptophyta; class Pinopsida; order Pinales; family Pinaceae; genus Picea; species Picea mariana. Next base: position 73,004 of record JASDQU010503323.1, on the reverse strand, counting down.
TGCAACAAATCACGCATCAAGAACAATTCTCTATTGTTTCTTTTTCAATAATTTCAACAATTGATTTTCAATGTTTTCGAAGACGAAAAATGATTTTTTGAAAGAAAAACTTTGTTCACTTTTCAAAAAGGACCCACACTATGCTAGTGAGAGTACAAGAAATAAAAAACCCAATGAACAAGCAATGATAAAAACCCAATCCACTCTTTCAATGAAAACAAAAACAACAAGAAAACCAATCTAGTCTTTTCAATCACATAAGAAAAGTAATCTTTCAAACAACAAGCAAATGATAAAGACCAAGAAACTTAACTTTCAACTGATCACCGGTCCTTAACCAGTCAAGCACACTTAGATTCCAAAATCAGAGAGTATAGCTTTGCCAAGAAAAGTCAAAAAATGAAAGTCAAGAACAAAAAATGACAAGAAGAGCCTTGAAATCCTAAGACTGTTCATGCACGAAAATGAAGACAAGAAAAACATCAATCAATAGTCCAAGAAACTCTTATGAGGCACCTAGACTGATCTGGGCAGTTGAAGATGCCAAAACTCAAATCCAAAATTTTGAAAAAATGAGTTCGCAGGCTGGCAATACTACACAGTGCGAGAATTAATGATTCTCGTAGGTGGCCCTTGAGCAGAGTGCGAGAATGTTGCACTGAACCTAAAGGCAGAGTGTGAACTCTATATATTCTCGCAGGCTATAGTGAAGTGCAATGCGAGAATCTCTGAAACTAGTCAAATTTTTGGAAAATGACACAACATTTGAAGAGGCCTCTGGACCCAGAGGGTCTATCAGGGTATCCTAAAGACTCAGAGATTGATACGAAAGGAAAAAATTAAAACCAGAGAAAATGGCCACAGACAAATACCAAACGCCACAAAGAAATGGGATGATCCCCAGTGGACTCGCCAATTTTGTTATCAGACTAATCGATAGGTTCGTACACTAACAAATCTCCCTAGATCCACCTGGATCTAGAACAAAACATGACAGGACATGACTCTTTCCCTAAGTTTTGACCATTGAATTAACTAGGAGGAAGGAACGAATAACATACCTTTTTATCGCTTCCTAGGGTCTTTGTTGCTCCCGCTTCTCTCTGGCGCTCTTGTGAGGTCAAGACCAAGACAACACAAACCAACCAAAGTGAAGATAGCACAATATATTCAACTATCAACTTATGTGTATGATCAAGGAATTAAAGAATAAAGTGGAAATAGATTTATGGGAAAGGGACATGCCACTGTATCATATTAATTGAAAGTAAAGGTTACAACCTGATAGCCTTGATGTCGCAAGCTTCCTTTCGATGGCTCTTGGCTCCAACACACACACTTGCTCAATCATTTCATGAATAAGATCAAATCCTCTTGATAGACTTGCTAGAGTCTCCAAGGTGTTGTTCAAGCTAAGTCCTTCACACAATTCTTTCACCAATTCTCCAATGAATCTTGCTTAACCTTTTCCATGAGAATTCCCTCAATATATAGGAGAGAATAAGATAGTTACTTGGATAAGAATGATCCCAAAATATCAAGGAATCCAGTACAAGGATAACCATTCGAATGCCAACCCATTCTTCTAGAAGATTCCCTTGTAGAAACATTGAGAATTCATCTTTTTCCATGCTTTAGGATGAGTTCGCACCCTGGCTATTCAACACAGTGCGAGAAGTTCGCACCCTGGCTTAAAGCATCCTGCGAGAATGGGTCATTCTCGCACCCAAATATATTAGCAGCCTGTGAACCTTCTTCAAAAATGATTTTCTAGGAAGAGATGAAAGTAACTTTTCTCAGGAGAAAGTTCTTATGAAGAGCTTGAGTAGACCATCATCAATACATCATCATGATGACCAAAATCATGGGTAACACCCATATAGAGTTTTGTGGCTACAAAAAGGACATCAAGTAAATGTCACTAAACAATGTTTAGTTGAACTTAAAATAGGAGGATATAAGGATAAAATACTATGTGATTTCATTCCCATGGATGTTTGTCATCTATTGTTGGGTAGACCATGGCAATATGACAGGAATGTGATTCATGATGGGAGAAGGAACACATACACCCTGGAGAAGAATGGGAGAACTCACATGTTGCTGACGATTAAGGATAAAGAAGTAAAACCTGAGGTAAGCAACATTGTACTTCTCATGAGTGGGAATTAACTTCTTAAGGAGGTTAAAAAGAAGGAAGATACACAATTTGTTGTGGTTAGGAAGCCTAGAATTGTTTTAACCAGTACAAGAGTGGATGATTTACCAGAGGAAATCCAAGAGTTACTGGAATAATTCGCTGATATAGTAGTGGATGAACTACCTCATTTGTTACCATCGATCAGGAGTATAAGCCATCATATTGATCTTATACCTGGAGCTAGTTTACCAAACAAAGCAGCGTGCATGTTGACACCATAGGAGAATGAAGAAGTCAAGAGGCAAGTCCAGAACTTAATGGACAAAGGATTGGTTAGAGAAATCTTGAGTCCATGTGCTGTTCCAACAGTGCTCAGCCCAAAGAAAGATGGAGGCTGGAGGATGTGTACAGACTCAAGGGCAATCAATAAGATTACCATCAAATATAGATTTCCATTACCAAGGATGGATGATTTGATGGATTGCTTGAGTGGAGCAAGATTCTTTTCAAAGATTGATTTGAAAAGCAGATATGATCAAATTCGTATGAGAGAAGGTGATGAATGGAAGACAGCATTCAAGATGAATGAAGAGTTGTATGAATGGCTTGTTATGCCATTTGGCTTAACAAATGCACCTAATACTTTCATGAGATTGATGAATGAAGTCCTGAAGGATTTCATAGGAAAATTCGTCATTGTATATCTTGACGATATATTAATTTTCAGCAAGACAGAAGCAGAGCATTTAAAGCATTTAGCTACAGTGATGAGGAGATTACAGCAAGAGAAGTTACTGATTAATATGAATAAATCAACATTTATGAGGACATAACTCATTTATTTGGGTTTTGTTATCTCTGCAAATGAGCTGAAAATGAATCCGGATAAGGTAGAGACGATTAAGAATTGGCCATCACCGAAGAGTGTATTTGAGGTTCGAAGCTTCCATGGATTAGCTAGTTTCTAGAGGAAATTCATCCAAAATTTTAGTGGGATTAGCACATCGATGATGGACACGGTGAAGAAAAGACATAGATATTTTCATTGGACAGAGGAAGCGGAAAAAAGTTTCAACTTGCCAAAGAAAAAGATTACTGAACAACCAATTCTGGTGCTGCCAGATTTCAGTAAGACATTTCAGGTCAAGTGTGACGCTAGTGGATTTTCAATTAGAGCGGTCTTGAGCCAAGATGACAGGTTGATCACATACTTCAGTGAGAAACTGAATGAAGCGAAGGTTAAGTACTCCACATATGACAAATAATTTTATGCAGTCATATAAGCGTTGAAGAAATGGAGACATTATTTGGTTCCTAAATAGTATGTTTTGTACAGCGATAATCATGCTTTACAACTCATGACTCAACAAGAGAAGTTGAACCAAAGACATGTTAAATGGGTTGAATACATGTAGAATTTTACTTTTGTAATTAAACCTATTTATGGAACTGCTAACAAAGTTGTTGATGCTTTGAGCAGGAAATGTTTGTTGATGCAAGAATTCAGAGTCAAAACTTTGGGTTTTGATAACCTCAAAGAAATGTACAAGGATGACCCAGATTTTAGGGAAGCGTATGAGGCATCTGAGAATCCAATTCTCGGGGATAGAAGCTAATGGACCGAATACATGATCCAGGATGGATTGTTATTCAGAGGAAATTGGTTATGTAGTCCAAAATGCTCCATGAGGGAGAATCTGCTGAAAGAAAAACATAGTGGAGGATTGGCTGGATATTTCGGTCATGAAAAAACGTTCTCAAAATTGAATGGCTCATATTTTTGGCCAGGAATGAGGATAGATGTTAATAAATTTGTGGACAGATGTAGAATTTGTCAACACACAAAAGGGAAAAGACAGAATACAGGGTTGTATCAGCCATTACCCATACCACAAAGGCCGCGGGACGCAATGAGCATGGATTTTATATTGGGGCTTCCAAGAATGAAAAGAGGATTTGATTCAATCTTTGTGGTGGTAGACACATTTTCAAAGATGGCACATTTTACACCATGTCAGAAAACCAGCAATGCAACTCATATTGCGAACCTGTTTTTCAAGGAAGTTGTCAGACTTCACGGCTTACCAAGAAGTATAGTTTCCGATCGAGATAACAAGTTCGTGGGACATTTCTGGAGGACTTTATGGAAAAAGATGGGGACAATTTTGTCATTTAGTTCAGCGTATCATCCTCAGAGAGATGGGAAAACAGAAGTTGTGAACGGGAGCTTGGGAGATTTATTGAGGAGCCTAGTGACTGAACACCACAATCAGTGGGATCACATTCTGCCATAGGCAGAATTTTGTTATAATGATTCGATCAATAGAAGCACAGGGTAGAGTCCATTCCAAATTGTATATGGAATGAAACCAAGGGGAGTTTCTGAATTAAAAGATATGGAACAAACTGAATTCAGAAGTGCTAGTGCAGAAGACTTTGTAGAAGCAATGAAGGAGCTTCACAGCCAAATCAAGGAGCGATTGCAGAATTCAAACCAAGAATACAAGAATAGAGAAGATCAACATAGGCGAGAACTTCAGTTTGAAGTTGGTGATATGATTCTTGCAGATCTAAGGAAACAAAGGTTCCCAAGGGGAACATATAACAAACTGAAAATGAAGAAGATTGGACCATGCAAGATTGTAAAGAAATTTGGGGCAAATGCATATGAGATTGAATTACCCAATGGGATCATAATTTCATCGATATTCAACATCTCGGATTTGTACCCTTACAAAGCTGAAGAAGCAGGGGTAGAGAATGAAGAGATAGGATTTCAGTGGACCAAACAAATTTTTGTAGCTGCAAAGCCACAAATGGAAAGTACAATTGATAAGAGGGTCAGCAGGAAGACCAAGAGGAAAGAGTATTTTGAATACTTGGCCAAATGGAAGGAACATCCAGTTGAAGATGCTAGTTGGGAGGATGAAG
>JASDQU010503323.1:11353-25552 GCA_032191745.1 Picea mariana | reverse complement strand
TTGGAGCCTCCTTCTAGTTGCAGCTGGAAAACAAAGGATGTTGGTGCTTCCAATGAATGTAATTCTTCAAGATATATAAGAAAAATCATTATGTGGTTTTCTCCCTCTTTGGGTTTCCACGTAAAACATGGGTGTACTGTGTATGTGTATGATTGTTCATTTGTTCATTGCTTATTTACTCTGCATTTATTGGATGACAATGATACATTGATATAACACTTGGATTATATGGTTAAAAATGATTAAATTTCTCTATTACTGATTCACCCCCCTCTTAGTAATCCAACAATCGGTGATAAGAGTATCAAGTGCAATAGAGGCATCGGGAGTGGGTTTGATACTTACTTATGCATCGGTCATTGAAACGTCGACGTAATTTTGCAGGAATACTTCCTTTGGCTTTCCCGGTTCTGACTTGTCGTTCAGATTGTCTTCGCGATACTTCGTTGCGTCGGCCATATTTCTATCAAGGCCTCTTTCGGCTTACTTTCCTTTTGTGGGATTTCTTGGGTTTGAACCTTGGGAGCAGAAGAAGAATTCTTCTTAGGTCCCTTTTCTTCTTGGACACGCACAGGGTTTCTTTGAGATGCTTCCAAGCTCTCATGAACATTGTATACATAGATGAACTCGGTTAGAGGGCTAGGAGCACTTGTTTCTATTGATACCTGACCTATCTCGGGTTGATTCATCATGCCTGTCGGTGAATTGGCCGATGGTGTTGTGGATTCAGGGTCATCTGACCCATTCATGTTATCAAGGTTTATGAAATCGGGGTCGCTTAGCTCCGTCGGGCTTTCTTCTAGTCTATTGGTTGGAAGCCTTGGAAACCAGATGAGGTCTAGGTTGTCCTACATCCGCTTCATTAACAGTTGGGCTTGTTGATATAGGAGTGACCTTCTCTCTTGTGAATTCTGAGCCTCAGAGAGATCCATATCATGTACTGGAGTTTCCTGGGATATATATGTTGTTTCGGTATTTTCTTAAGGATCTTCCACCACTTCGATCAATTCAGATATTATCCTTTCTTCTCTGGCCCTAAAGATCTATTGATTGGATTGTTCCAGGATTATTTCTTTCTCATCCAAACTCATGGCCTTAAACTTGGTTTATTTAGGATTAGACATCCTTTCCACCACCTCATCCCAGTCTTGAGATTTTTTGGTGAATATATCATCCCCAAATCAGTCATAGGCATAGGGCCAATAGGATGATACCTGTGACGCATGCTTTAGGACCAAACCTTTGGGATAATTCTTGCGAAAATGATCAGTCTAGAATCATAATTCTAATTTAATTGATCCTTATTGATTGTCTTGCATGGTTTCTTTGACCACATAGAAGCCAATATGAAACCCATAAGGTATGAAGGCCCTCTTCTTGTCCTTTACCAAAGTGGCGTTGTAGCCCTGCAAAATGGTCCGATAACAGATTTCCCCTAATACTAGTCAATGAAGGACATATATAGGTAACAAATGGGGTGCTCTTGTGGCACTGAAAACCCTGATGTAGGTCTCGTGCTCATCTAGATACCAGTGGCCTACTTTCGATATTACCCTTTTGGCTGAATCCGACAGCCTTGGGAATTATTTCTTGAACAACGGAGAATAAGTGCGCAATAAACTGGTCACAGATGAGAGAATAAGATTTCTTGTACCTATTTTCCCAAATGATGTTGAAGTATACATGGATCGGAAACTTAGAGGAATTCCAGCTTAAGTTCATTCTAGCAAAGACGTTCTTGGCATAGACAACGTCCAACAGATACGAGGCCATGTAGAAGGAAGGGGTTTCTCCTTCTTTTGGCATCTAAGCTTGTCATATGCAAGTGCTTAGCTATTTGGAGATGATTTAACCCCAGTTAAAACCTATTCCATAACTAGATATGGTATAACCAGAGGCATCCATGCCTCTGAAAACCTGGTGCAGTCTTTATCCACATGCAATCGATAGAGAAGGGCCATTAGATAGATGTAAGCCTCTCTCAGGTTGTTCGTTGGGTACCAACCGAAGGTCCGATTGGTGAAATTTTTATCCTCTCTCCACCAGGACGCCATAATCTTGCTAGTGTCATTATTTTGATAGAAACTCAAAACAAATTTAGTGCTTAAACATTCTTCCGATCCCTGATATTGTAGTAACTCTGAACTTTTACTGGGAAGAAAACCCCGATGCATCTACCATTGTCATCATTAATTAAACACCTATTTCTATTAGTGTGATCAATAATCCATTTCAAGAGTTTGATGCAGGGAAATATCGGAGTCCTTCTTTCCACCATGTTCAAATAATCCTTGCAGACATTCGGGAGAACTTCATCGTCAAGTTTTCTCATATCAGGATTGTTGTGTGGGGCATACTTGACGGTTTCCTCCTTCTTGATTTTCTTAAACAGTTCTTCCCAGCGAGGGATTACTAATTTGGTCCTGATGTTCACCTCTGTGTCTCCAAAAGCCAGGGGCTGGAAAAAGGCCTTCTTGGTGGCTGTCTTGATGACAGGCACTGGATTTGGAGTGAATTCCAATTGCCTTGCGACTACTGGGAGGAACCTTCTCCCGCCTCTGGTTCTTGTAGTTTTGGTGCCCTTGGGGATTTCCTGGTGGTGGGTTTCTTCAGAGGCATTGTTCCTGCAACTGAAAATGATGCTTTAGACATGTGTACAGAGTAACCTTGGACAAAAACATATGAACTGAAGCGTAAAACACCCATAAGATGGTACATACCTTTAGTACTTGCTAAAATTGTTGTTTTAATACTCATTGGACCTTGGAAGCTTTTTCCAGATCACTCGTCTTGCTCCTCTGGGTGCTCTGAACTTCTTTGTGCATAGAATGAGCTCATACATAATGACTCAAAATAATATAATGAGAGAGATCCTACCAGTCCATTCAACCAGTTAATACGAGTAATGGATGCAATTCAAAACAACCTATCATCAAATCTCTGCAAATAAATTCTACATTCATTGACGACAGAGGTGCGGGGGGAGATTCATTGTATCAGGAGGCTTAAATGGTCCTTCTAGTTTATGCACAAATTAGAAACTAGTGCGCGATCGTGGAATTAATTAATCTTTTAATTAAGTTGTATCTAGCGTATCTTACAGCTAAAACATCCCATCACGTCACATTTCTCGGTGAACAGGTCGGGGATCGACGACACCTTATGTATGTTTCTGTTGGTATCCTTCTTAGAAAACTTTTGATGCCGACAGGTATCGGGGATCTATTCAGGCATGAAGTTTCTTTGCAGGTTACACCTTCATAAATCTATGATGCTGAAAACATTTCGGCAGTTGGTGATCAATGATATCCTTCCTTTAATCACGTGACTCTTAATCTCTTCAAAACTTCTCGACACCGACGAGGGTTGGTCATCAACAATATTCTTGCATAGCAGCTGTCGCATAATTAAGACTTCCGTCTACTGACGTCGATGAAAGTTGGGGCTCAGCTATTTTGGTCCTCTTAGGTGAAATTTGTCATCTCTAATCCTTCCCAATGTCAAATTCCTTTAGTGCATCGGGGATAAATTTCAGTTGTTATTTCTTTAATCAAATGCTAGTCTTTGTTAATTCATGATGATTTTCACTTACCTGAACAACTTTGAAAGACTTAAAATGAAAAATAGAAGATGAGAAAAGACAACATTTTTATACTAAGATCAAATTCGACATTCACAAGAGATCAAGTAGTACCCAAAAAGTGAATTTGACATAGACTTTTAGAATGTGTTGAGTGCTCAACAAATGGTTATTCACTGGGTGAAAGTAGAATCTCAGTTCCTTCCTCAGGGCTCGGCTGATACAAAAGCAGGTGGAGGAATTAATTGGTTTTGAATCTAAGCCTCTTTTACCCTTGCGATTGAAATTATCTGGTTGATTCTTTTGGGCATGCATGTGGGGTTTTAGCCCTTTTCCTCCTTTGTTTCCTTGAACTCTGACTCATTCCCCCTTTTTAAAAAAGTTTAGCAAAGTATTTATCGGAATGAATCCTTTATTTACCTCTACTCACTTGCTTTAGTGTTGCTCCACTACCAGCGAACGTCCATAGTCCCGGCGGAGTCACCCCGAGATCACAGACTTTGATCCACTGTCAGTGAGCGTAGACAACCTCGACAGAGATATCTACATGCCCTCTCCTACTGTTCACTCTTTTGATAATAGCAATTTTATTTCAGCATGATGCCCTCAGCGAGTGGGAGAGGAGGATGTCTTCTTAATTGCAAAGTGAGATGGTTAAGGTGGATCCTTTACTAGATTTGTCTTTTGGGTTCATGTAGTCCTTTCCATCTTTCCTTCATTCCCTAGGGTCTTATCAAACCACTAATTAGACACTTCTGTAATTTCTCCACAGTTGTTCATTTTCTTAGGTTAGATAGAGGACTCCTCAAAGAAACCGTAGATTCTCCTATGCTTCTTGTGTTTGTAAGTGAGCGATGAGTTAGGAAGAGAGTTCACTATGTCGCATGTTTTGAGATCAACCATTTTCCTTATAAACAAAACTTTCAAAAGCACAGAAATCTAGGTGGAAAAAGAAAATAACATTTGGTAATCGTGAAAACACTCAGACAAAACATAAAACACTCAACACCCCCCCCCCTTTTTTTTATAACTATTGGAAGTATTGTTTCAGGGCTTGGCCATTCACTCGAAGGGCATCATTCCCCCCCTTAAATTTTGTAACCGATAAGTTCCTTCCCCAATATTCTCAGCCACTTGGAAAGGTCCAAGACACAGATTTTGAAACTTAGAATGTTTCCCTTTCAGTTCATTTGATCTTTCCCACTTTAGGACTAGGTCTCCTACTTCAAAGTTATTCTCGGTAACCTTATTCTTATCAAACCATATTTTCACTATCTATTGGTGAGATAGGAACTTTGACTTATCCTTTTCTCTCTCTTCTTCCAACATGAGCAGAGTGTTGATTCTTTGTTGTATGGTTGAGGAAGGTTCCTCGCTGGAAACTTGGGCTAGTTGAAGAGATGGAAGATAGAGCCCATTTGGGAGGATGGATTATTTCTTGTAAACCAAAAAGTATGGGAAATTCCCTATAGCTTCCTTGGGTGTGACTCTATTGTCCCACAGAGCATTATGGAGTAGATTATGCCAATTCCTTTCGTTATCTGCAACCATTTTTTTTAATATCCTCACTGGGTTCTTGTTAGTTGATTCTGCCACACTGTTTCCCTGAGGATAATAATTTTTTGCGTACCTAATTATGATTCCTTTTTCCAAAGAAAACTCTATCAAAAGGGTGGAAGAAAAATAAGCAACATTATCAAAGACCAGGAAAGAAGGGACGCCAAACCTTGTGATTAGTTGTTGCTCTATGAATTGGATCACTACTTTTTCATTTACATGAATGAAAGGGATAGCCTTTGCCCATTTTGTAAAGTAATTTGTGCCAGTCAGAATGTACTTTTGTTGTTTTGAAGAGCTTGGTGTGATTTTTCCTATGATATCTAACCCCCATTGCTCAAAATGCCTAGAGACAATTACTGGATGGAGTGGGATTGTCGCTCTCTTCTCTCTCCCAATGCTCATTTGACAGATTTTACAGTGTCTAGCGTAGGTATGAGTGTCTTTGAACAAGGTGGGCCAATAATAGTCGGCTCTCAAAATCTTATGAGTGGTGGTGTTTCTTGTGAAATGTCCCCTAGTAGGGCCATCATGGAGTTCCTTTAGAACTTTTTCTATGTCTTCATGTTCAAGACATCTTAATAGTACCCCATCATAATTAATCTGGAAGAGTACCAAACTTATAAGGTGATATTGTGCATATTTTAACCCGAGATCTCTCCTTTCCCTAGGGTTGAGATTTTACGGACAAGTCCCATGGTGTAGGATATAAGTTAAATCCTTATAACAAGACTCATGTCCTAGGGAGATGTATGATACTTCGCCACACCATAGTGCCATTTCGTTCTCCCATCTGGAATCTTCATTTACTTGGTCCTGGGCTTCGGCTACAAGTTTGCATAACCCTTTTCCTTTTACTAGTTTGGAAGGTTTTATATCTAGATCAAATTCTTGGACTACTTACATCTAGTTCCCTCTTCTTTCCCCCATTTATTGCTAAGTAAACAAGGATAGGACCGTAGGGCACGTCACAATCACTTTAGTGTGGTTGTTGAGGATGTAAGACCTAAAGTGTTTTACCACCTTAAATACTACATAGGCATGTTTTTCTATAGCGTGATAATTTATCTCAGCTCCTTGAATATTAGTGCTCATAAATGATATTGGGGCCTCATTGTTCTCATCATCCTCCTGATTCAAAACTGCAACTAACAATTGGTTGGAGGTGAAAGTGTAGAGGAAGAAGTCTCTATTGAAATCGGGACTTCATAACACTGGGGCCCGAAATATAAAATTTTTAATATTTCTAAAATCATATTTTCTCTCATCATCCCACTTGAATTCGACATCCTTGGGAATCATCTTTTGTAAGGGTTTGATGATTTCTGCAAAATCAGGAGTGAATTTCCTCACAAAATTGATTTTCCCAAAAAAGGACTACATGGCTTTCTTGTTGTGAGGAAACGGGAGTTGAGATATGGCTTTATTCCTTTATGGGTCTATGTGAATGCCTACTTGAGATATAATGTGACCTAACATCTTACCTTCCTCAACACCAAAGATAGTTTTCTTAGGATTTAAGGATATACTGTACTTCCTACATCTTTCGAAAATCTGAGTTAAGTGTTGGATGTGTTCTTCTCTGTTCTTTGAATACACCATTACATCGTCTAGATACACAAACACACACCTGTTGATTAATCCTAAAAATGATACATCCATGGACCTTTGGAAGGTTTCTCCTACGTTAATTAACCCAAAAGGCATGAGTTTATAAGCAAAGGTTCCCCACTTGGTTTAGAAGGTAGTCTTCAACCGATCTTCCTCTGAAACCAGAACTTGGTTGTAACCTGAGAAGCCATCCAGTAGAGAAAAAATATCCGAACCCAACATGGTCTGCAGGAGTTGCTCCATTGGTGGGAATGGTTTATTTTCCTTTTCTCAAGCTCTGTTAAGATTCCTAAAATATACACATAAGCCGATTTCTCTCGACTTTTTATATACCGGAACCAGGTTTGCTACCCATACAGAATGTCTAACCCGAAAAATGATCTTGGCATCTAACAATTTTTTTAATTCCTGATACATGAGAGGTTCCAGGGATGGGTGATATTTTCGAAGATTTTGTTGGAAAGGTTTCACCTTAGGTTTTAACGGTATAGTGTGTTGAATGATGCGGGTATATTACATTTTCAGATCTCGATAGGACCATGCGAAGACATCTTGGTATTGTTTGAACAATTTGAGATAAGATTTTCTTTCTTCCTTAGTTATAGGGATTTCCGAGATTCAAATTCTTTGGGTTTTATAGGGTCCCAAGATTTATAGTTTCATGCAGAGGACAAGAGCTACCAGTCTTTTCTTTTATAGGTCTCTTAAATCATTCTTTCAGATCAAACAGATTTTCTAGATTAGTTGTCCCTTTCGGGTTTGTGTGAGACTTTAATTTATCAATAGGTTGTCCTGTCTGAGGATCGGTCTCAGTCGATTTCTCTTGGATTACTTCATCGTCAATAGCCAAATCTTTGAAATTGTCTTTATTTGTCAAGAAGTTTATGATCTGTTCATCACCGTCAAAGACTTTCCAATTAGAAATGCTATTAGGCATCGACGGTTTGTAGAGAAGCTCCATGTGAATCAGGAGGCTTCATAATCCTCTAAAAGCAACAACCTAGAAGCAGTTGTGGCCAAGGAGTCAACAAGAATATTCTTTTCTTTGGGGATTGTTGTAATATTGAAGGCTTCAAAATGCTCTACTAACCTATGCACCTCCTATTGAGAGTTCTTTAGGTGAGGATAATTACAATGTATAGTATTCCTTACTTTTCTAACGATGATTTCATAATATCCAAAAACCTTCAATTCTTTGAAATTCAAGTTTATAGCTTTCTTTAATCCTTGTACTAGAGATTCATATTTGGAGGTGTTGTTTGTACATTCAAATTCTAGCCTACAAGATAGGAAATGGTGTTTACCTTTAGGATCAATGAAGATGCAACATGATCCTGACCCTTCTTTCGATTTAGATCCATCAAAATATGAATTCCAAATTTGTGAACGACAATCACCCTTTTCTTTTTCCTTATTAATTTCTTGCTCTCCTATCTTTTGTTCTGTAATCTCTAGCGCAGGGTCTTGATAGAAAAGGGTGTCTTCTATTCGTATCGGCGACTTCTCTTGAGAAAAAAAATTAGATTTTTGAGTGAGAGGAACATTGGACAAGAGAAGAACAAAGTTTCCTAAGTGATATTCACAGGAATAATTTCCCAAAACAGGGAAATCTATGGACGAGGGTTCGTTCGGGGTTTCTAGATCAATGACCGTGTGTTTCAGATATCTCTCCCTATCGATTCTGATCATGTTATTGTATCCCTTCAATGGTATACAAAGGTGTGCCCAATATGTACTGGAATATCTATTTATCTTTTCAGACCAATCTCGACTTAGTAATAACCCACAAGCCTCAGGAATATATACCACAGTGATGTCAATCACTTGCAAAAACTTGGGATGTGTTTCTATCCTGATCATTACATATTTGAGTTCTCCCATGAAATTGACTTGGGTTATGTCTAGCTGTATGACATGTTTATCACTGCTGAGAGGAACAACATTTAATGTTTCGCAAATAGACAAGGGAATAATGTTGGAATATGCCCCAGAATCTACCAAACAATTGTGAAGGTTTCTATTGAAGACTTCAAACATTAAGAGGAAAGGTGGGACAAAAGGTTTTTCATTTCTATATTCTGAGAAAGTGTTCACAGTTTTTTTTCTCACCAGATCTATGGGAGATAGAGTTATTTCCTAACTATTTCCCATGGTCGTGTTTTCTACTGATTTCAAATCTTGTAACATAAATTCCTTTTGCTAAGGAATCTTGCATATGTCCATAACTTATATATTAGCCTTTAACTTCTTCAAATATTTGACTACATTGTAATCCAGTTTGGGTGATTCCTGGGTATGGATGCTTATAGGGTTTTTTCCAANTCGGGTGATCATGAGTTGCATTACTCCTTGAGGTCTGGGTGGAAGAAATATCTTTTGAGCTAGGCGGGCCCTTACTGCATGTCTGTATCACCGAGACTTTCGTGGGTTGTTACTGAGACTCAAATAGGTAATCAGAAGGCATGATTAGGTCGGGATCCCATATTAGCATGGTTGTATCTTGTGGTGGATCAATCTCTTCCTGGTTAATAATATTCATAGCCGAACTGCTTGGTTGTTCGGTTAGGGAGACTTCGTCTAGAAACCAATTGGCCATCAAATTCACGGCATGCACCCATTGAAGGAAGTCTCTTTCAGAGTGGTTTTCTTGGTGATAATTACAGAAAGAATCAGATGCAACCTTCCCTAGATCAATATTTAAGTTAGTCGAGGGAGGTTCAATTTCCTTGAACTATGGGTTCCTCTTAAAGAAAGGCTTGTAGGGCCTTTGGCCTTGGTTTCACTCCCCTTCATTCCTCTTCATGTCTATTCTCTTGTTTGATAATTTATTAACCATTCATTGTAGGTATTCTATGTCTCTATTACCCTTGTCGGGAGTCTGCTCTGTTTGTTTCCCCAATGGTATAGTCAAAAGGGGTCCTCTCCTGGGAGGAGGTTAAGCTTCTTTCTTAATTAGAGAGACCTGGCTCTCTTTACACCCTTTCATATGGAATTCTATCATTTTGGATTCTTCAAAATTTTCAGCTAGGGTTCCCTTGGCGACTCTTTTTTCAAACATACAAATAGAATCTGAGAGAGCATTAGCATAAACCTCGATTTGCAATTCCTAGGTTGGTTTCACTTCAGGATTAAACTTTTTTAAGATGGTTGTGAATATTGGATTGAAATCTTTGAATCTTTCTTTCAAACCCATGGTGGCAGCGAATAACTCAGCCATCAAAGCTCCCATAGTAATTTCCTCTACAAATTTATCTAGAAAGTCTTTCTGGACCTTGGTCCAGCTAGTTATAGATCCTACTGGAATATTAAAATACCTCATGGAAGATGAATTTACAAACGTGTAGGGGAAAAACATGAAAAATGCATCTTCATTTTGGACGTTCATAAGTTTGATTGCTAGTATAAATTTCTTGATATGATCTTCAGGAAATCCAGAGGTTTTGGGATCAAACTTAGGAAACAACTTCTCTGGATGCCGAGGAAGGTTATGGACTGGTCCCAAGTGGGAAAAAGCATCTATGGATAACCAATGTTGATTTTTTAGAGGCGGGTTCCCCCTTTCATCATTATGGTCATTGCTTCCTTCCATATCTTCACACTCTGAGTTAAACTCCGCTTCTTCCAAGAAATCATCCGGTTCAGAGACATCGTCGACTGGAGTTTTGGGTATCAAATAAAGAGGTTCTTGGATTTCGGTAATTGCAAAATGTATTAAGTCTTCTACCGAGTGTACGAAAACCTCATCGAGAGTACTAACCACTGGTCTAATTTGTTGCTTTCTTTGAGGGAGTATGGGAGCTAAGGACAATGCACCGATCTATCGGGCATAGGCTCTTTTGATTCTTCTGAATTGATTTACTTTCTCATGAGGAAGAGCATAAGGTATTTCAGGGTGAAAAGGTTCTTCCTCGGGCTGGGGTGAGTTACTTATTCCAAGAGTACTCAATGTGTATAGGATGTATTGGGAATGACTAGCCATACATGTGGGATATTATGAATCTGTAGGTTGTTTGAAATGCTATATAAAATACATATTCAACCATTCATTCTCAAGCCCTCCTTCTAGCGCCCATTTTGTTGATGAGTCTTAAATCCGTTGATTCAATAGTAGGAACCAAACCCACCACTGAGGCCCAATTAGACTTAGCAGCCTTTAATGGTGGAATGGCTCTCCATATCTTGCGATTCGACCAAATTATCGATCGGCTTTGTGTTTTCTTGTGAAGCCTCTTCCTTAAGTTAGGACTATTCTCTTCTATATTTTCTCTTGGGTGGGACTGGTATGAAAGATGCAAGCCAATATAAACCAAGTTGACACCAACAGGATTAGGTATTAAACTACTGGGAAGAGGCTAAGCTTGGGATAACCCATTGCTCAAGAATGAAGATGAAAATTTTATACCACAGGCCTAGTAATAATACATTAACCATGTGAGCATCCAATTACTGTCTGAGCAACTAATTATCAAAAATAAAACACATATGAAAATAATATAATGGCAAGCAAAATAATTCATCTACCATAATCGTTCATCACATGTTATCACAACGATTCATATTAATCATTTAAAGTAAATAACAACAAAATATTGCACCAGATAACTTGACAATAGATTAAATAGCTCTTACTCATTACAACATCATTCATGAAACAGGATAGGAAATAGTTCTTCTCCACGTCCAATCACACATGCAGTTGATGAAAATAACTTATCTCTTGTCTAGAAGGACTTCTCAATTCATAGCAGCTTCCAAATAATTCTTAACAACCAAAAAGAAAGAGTTCTTGCAACAACCATCGACCCTCAATTAATCAGTCGAGGTCTTTATTTATAATCTAAATTTCAACTGAAAACAACGGCTAAGTGTAGTTTAAGCAAAGAAAAATACGCCATGTGGCATATTATTATAACATTTTCTTTAATAGTCAGCTTAGGATATCACTCGAAAGGGTGACTTTTCTCATATCCTAACCAACTAATAAAAAAATCTTTGCAAGCCTGGGCCCATGGAAATCTGTGTTGTTCCATCGGAGCTGCATACAATCCTGTGACCTCCATTGCATGTGCTCGATATTTCACCAGACTGGTGTTTAATTGTTGTAGCACACTCTGATCTCTGATCAGATGTTCCATAAGCCTTTGCACTTTTCCTAGAGTTGTGTCGATCACTGTCACCATCTCTTCCACCCATAATGCATCTTCCTTGGTGTGTGATTCGACTACGCCGCGCAGGTAGACGAAGTCGTCAAGGTTTCCAAACTCGGGGAGTCTGATATCCTTCATTGCTTTGTTGATTTTACCCAAATGTTTTTCGCATTTGACCCACTTCTCTTGAATGTCTCAGTGTGGTTCCTGCGACATCTTACCCCGAATACTCAGCTGATCACTTCATGCAATCGAGACTACTTTTGCCCAACATTCGGATGTTGTGTTCTTATTTATCCTAGCCCTGCTGAACTGCATCAATGTAATCGAGTCTCTCTACAGCCTACTGCGCCCTTTCATGCCATAGCTCCATGTCCTTGCACGTCACAAGGACCATGAGAGTATCCTCCTATAATTCAAAAATCTTTGCAGTAGAAGAGTTTCGTTCCTTCTTGAACGTGTTGTAGGCCTCTTCGAAATAGCTCCTCAGGTAAACCGCTATTTGAGCGGTTCCCTGATAGTATTCATCCAAGTGGTACAAATGTTATATTTCCTTCCAGGCAATGGCCAACTCTTTTTCATCTTGTTTGGCTCTGTCTTGGGTGGCTTCCGAGATCGCCATTCCCACGCCGAGGAGCTTTGATGTTCGGGATTTTTTTGTGTTTATCAAGTTCTCCTCTATGGTGATGAGGATGGAGTGATACAATCTGATCCTCCTTTTCTTTGTGGTTCTTTGGATGATGGCCTTCCTCTTTCTATCATAAGAGATCGCATAGAGATTTTCTACTTCGTCCACTAGTTCCAGAATCTATTAATCACCCCATGTGAGTGTGTTTCTCAGACTTTCGGTGGCGTGAATTTTTTCAATATCTGGTTCCTGAACTTCCTTGTTGTGATCTAAAGGACCAACCTCTTCTTGAATCGTATCAGGGATCATAGTATCAAGAACAATAGAGGCGTCGGGAGTGGGTTCTATACTTACTTGTGCATCGGTCATTGAAACGCCGATGTCATTTTTTGGGAATCCTTCCTTTTGCTCGCTCAGTTCTGACTTGTCGCTTAGATTGTCTTCTCAATTCTTTGGTGCATCAGTGATATTTGTGTCGAGGCCACTTTTAGATTCCTTTTCCTTTTGTGGTATTTCCTAGATTTGAACCTCGAGAGCAGGAGAAGCAGTCTTCTCATTTCCCTTTTCTTCTTGGAGACACAAAGGAGTTTTTTGAGATGCTTCCAGGATCTCATCATCACTATATACATTAATGATATCGGTCAGAGGGTTAGGAGCTCTTGTTTCTACTGATACCCAACCTATCTCTGGTTGAGTCATCGTGCTTGTCGGTGAATTCACCGATGGTGTTGTGGATTCAAGGTCATCTAACCCATTGGTGTTATCAATGTTTATGAAATCGAGGTTTCTTAGCTCCATCGAGCTTTCTTCTAGGCTATTGATCGGAAGCCTTGGCAACCTGACGAGGTCTGGGTTGTCCTACATCTGCTTCATTAATAGATGGGCTTGTTGATACAAGAGTGACCTGCTCTCCTGTGCATTCTGAGCCTCAAGGAGATCCATATCATGTACTGGAGTTTCCTAGGATATATCTGTTGTTTCGGTATTTTCTTGAGGATCTTCCACTTCTTCGACCGATTCGGATATTATCCTTTCTTCTCTGGCCCTGAGGATCTCTTGAGCAAATTATTCCACGATTGTTTCTTGCTCATACAAACTCATGGCCTTACACCTGGTTGCTTTATTATTAGCCATACTTGTCACCAACTCATCCTAGTCTTGAGCATTTTCGGTGAAGATCTCATCCTCAAACCGGTCATGGGCATAGGCCCAATAGGATGATACCTGTGACATAGGCTTTAGGACCAGACCTTTCGGATTATGCTTGTGAAAATGACTAGTCTAGAATCATAATTATAATTGACTTAATCCTTCTTGCTTGGCCTATGCAGTGTGTTTGGCCATGTAGAAGCTAATATGAAACCCATAAGGTATGAAGGCCCACTTCTTCTCCTTTAACAAAGTGGCATTGTAGCCCTGAAAAATGGTCTGATAACAGATTTCCCCTAATACTAGTCGATCGGGGAAATATATAGGTAACATATGGGGTGCTCATGTGGTGACAAAAACCCTGATGTAGGTCTTGCACTCATCTAGATACTAGTGGCCTACTTTTGATACCACCCTTTTCGCTGCATCTGATAGCCTTGGGCATTCTTTCTTGAACAACAGAGAATAAATGTGTGCAATAAACTAGTCACAGATGAGAGAATAAGATTTATTGTACTTGTTTTCCC
>JASDQU010503322.1:94632-124589 GCA_032191745.1 Picea mariana | reverse complement strand
TTTTAAATAAAACACCGTAACCGAAGAAGGTGGTCTTGAAGAAATCGAAGATGTCCTTCCGATGACGCTCCTTCAGACCTCCCTCTTACTAATCGTGGAGACTTCACCGTTACCTCCCAACCAATGCTAGGGGTACTTTTCTTCCCCCTTAGCCCCTCGAGCCGCAAAAGGACCACGCATACAACCAACTTGAAAAATCCTCTAACTCCCATCTTGCCTCGCAAGGTAGAGCCACCACTCTCTCCCAAGCTGGATATCCCAACTCTCACAAGTAAAACCAACCAAAATTTATACAGCATAAATTTACCCATAACGTGTGTGTGTGTCCATTTCTCATCTCAGCCATTTGTTTTATAGAATTTTCCCATAACTCATCCCCACTTGCACAATTAATTCTCTTTTTAATTAAAATAATTTAGAATTATTTTCCCCTTACACTTGTCACCCTTTCCCCAAGTTGCACAAGTAAATCCACATTTTATTTTAATAAAATTCAATTTCCCTCACCCATCCTAAAAACGCTCTTTAAATCACTGCTGGTTGTCTCTTTATTCCCCTTATTTCCAATTAATGACTGACACCTTACTAAATGTAAGTTAAGTTAAAATATGAGTCTTCTCCTAGTGAAACTAGTGGTAGTTAGACTCTATATTTTCTTCTATGTGGGCACTTATTCTTTCATGCTTTAATCCTTTCTTATCTTACATTTTAATTGGGTATTTTCTTGCACATAAGCATATTAACTCAATCTTTAGGTTAAAATCATATTTCTTAATTTCTTAAATTTATTTAGCTCTTTCCTATTTTATTTAATTTATAATTTGGTTTTAGTACTCTCACCAAACTTAGACTTAGGCTTAATTTTGAATAGGCTTAGACTTCAATTGGGGTTACAATTACTAAATTAATTAATTAATTAATCCAACAATGCTCAAGATTTTACAAGGTTTAATATTTGCTCAAAGTTTTCTAGGCCACCTAGATTCATTGACTCAAGTTTTAATTTCGCGACATGCCCTTCAAGACGCACTCCGTGCTCTAAGGGTGCCACACGCCTTTGATTGGTTTTGGTAGTTGTCCAACCCCTGGAGTCAAGACTCCATTTGGGCGACCTTGTGAGAGACTAAGGGCTTTTAAGGAATAAGGACCCTACCTTATTGCACACCCTTTAGATTTCTTCGTGTGACTGTCTCAGTCTGCCCTCATGACATCATGGACCTATTGAACTAGGTAATCATTAACCTACAATTCGAGCCACGACATGAGTGCTAGTAGGATGTGACGGGGACTCTGCCACACCTCTCACTCAATATTTGGTCTATGTGCATGACCCCTTTACTCCTTATGTGAGTCAGATTAGAAAACAATCGTCAGCCTGCATTCATCAATGAAACACTGTCAATGATCCATATACAACATCATAATATATAATCGATCATATGTCACATATGCATAAATGAAATACTCAAACCAATACAATCCACTCCCTGACTCAATCTAGAGTCCAAGGAGGCCGATTGATTCCATCGACATCCACAATCTGTCAAGTGTTATGCGCACTCAGGGAAAACTCGTTAATAACATATGTCAATACACATATATATCAATAACATCAAATCATAAATATCCACAAGAGAAATATACAATCATGTACTATAACCGAATCACTTGTACGCAAGTGTCCTCAAAGAATAAGTCAATAACACGTGCTCGCAAGAGCAGGGTGTTACTGTTATTGAAAGGTTCATTAAAATTTAGGTCGAAAAGCTTCATAATCAATCATTACAATCTTGAAAATGTGCTAGGCATTTCTCTCT
The DNA here is from genome assembly GCA_032191745.1 of Picea mariana. Taxonomy (NCBI): domain Eukaryota; kingdom Viridiplantae; phylum Streptophyta; class Pinopsida; order Pinales; family Pinaceae; genus Picea; species Picea mariana. The sequence continues at coordinate 122,772 of JASDQU010503322.1, read as the reverse complement.
TGCAACCAAGATAAATATCTAGTAACAACATCTCTTTTGGCACTGTTGTCGGGGACGGTTTTGAAGGTATTTATCTTCCCTGGGTGTTCGACAAATTTTAGATATATTTCTTTATGGTGAACAAGAAATAGGCATCAAACTGGCTGTGATCATTCACCTAGCGGCTCCATGGTCAAAATAATCCATATGATTTACTGGTGACTCCACTGGTTTCAAGATGTCAAGTTATTTTGCTGCTCGGATCGCTGCAAGGTTTGCACCTTTAAATTTTTTCAGGTATTCCTAGTTATCCAAATCAAATGCCTCATATAGATGAATGGAATGATTATTTTCCAAGCTTTAGTGAAAAGAAAGATGACAATCCTGCTGAACATTTGTTTAAGTTTTATAAACTTATGCATCAATTGGGTATTATTAATGAAGATGTGTTCATGAAGCTGTTTATGTTTTCACTAGGAGGTGATGCAAGACAATGGTATACATCTCTATCTCCTTCTAGCATTTCTTCATTGAAAGAGTTTCATGCAGTCTTTAATAAGCATTGTAAAAAAAATTATCCATTTGAGCTTATTTTTGAGCATTGTTGTCAAGAATTTGAATCGTATATTCACCATATAGTAGGTGATTCTCCTAGTAATGTTAATGAAAGAGAATCAACTGATAATGAAAAGCTAGATGAAAATTCAATTATACATTAGTCCTTCTTTAGTTCTTCTTTCCAAGAAGAAGATTTTCAGATTGATTTGGGAAATATTAGCAATGCTAAAAATGAATTAAGTGATCAACATAATGAAAATTTTGCTGATTTAGATCCTTGTGAAGACCAACCAATTATTGAAGATCAGGTACAATTAGTCTTTGAAAAAAAACAGATTTCTACATCAACATGTATGCTATTTTATAGTAGTGAAACAATCTATGACAATTATAAAATAGATTCGTTGAAGGAGGAGCGAATAGAAAGGTCTCCAGATTTTTCTTACCAGGTTAACATTTCTAGTGAAGACCAATGTGAAAGTTTGAACACTGAATTATATAGACATATCTTTGAGAGCAAAAAATTATTATCTGAATATGATAGAGAATTTGCTTCTCTTGGAGTCACTTATTTTGAACCAAAATCAGAGGTATGTGATGATGCTTAAAGCATTATTATTCATCATTTTTATGATTCAGTAACAACACACATAGAGGGTATCATCAACGAAAATTTATGTTACTATTATACCATTCATCACAACTTTATTTTTGGTTCAAGTTTTGTTTTGAATTGCTGGATGTTATGTTGTTGTTCATCCTAATAAGCAAAAGTGTGCCAAAACTCTACTTAGTAAACCGGTTTCTTGCATGGCTTCATTTAAAATTCCTTATTACTTGATGAATGAAATTGTTGCTGATTAGAATAGAAAACTTTGTATATAATAAGCTCATGTTTAAGTATTTCTTTTCAGTTTGTATATTTGAAGGAAAATAATAAAAAACTGAACTTTCTTTCCTTCTCAATGATCTTTAATCTCATGTTTAACTAATATAGGATTCCTAAAGCATATTTTCGAGGCAAAACTATCCTCAAATTCTTTTTCTGAAATAGAAAAGGTATGTTTACAAAACTGTTGCTCATTATAATAGAAAATTTTGTATATAAATAAGGTCACGTTTAAGTAAATTTGTATATTTGAAAAAAAAATAAAAAAAATGAACTTTCTTTCCTTCTCAATAATCTTTAATCGCATGTTTAACTAATATAGTATTCCTAAAACATACTTTCAAAAAATAGGCAAAAATGTCTTAAAATTCTTTTTCTGAAATAGAAAAGGTATGTTGTATGTTTATAATAGTTTTTTAGAAAATGGTCTTGACATTAAACTATAACTTATTATCTTCTCAAGGTTTATATATATAATTAATATTTTAAAGAAATATCAAAGTTATAATAGAGAGTTAATTAGTATCAGAGTAAGTCATTATATATCTGATTCTACTTATTTCATATATTATAAATAAACATCATCCCATAATGTTCTTTGGTTTGTTGATTGTCCCCATCTCATTTAAAGGGATGATGAAAGTAAATTCATAAAAAAGATTGCCCTTATCTCTTCAGTTTTTAACATCATATTAAACAGCAAAATGGTGAAAGGAAATTCAACTTGTGAACATTGATAATTTCACTTGGGCTATGGACGCATGTCTGAAAGTGGAGAAATGTCTGAATGGGGGATGCAGATAACTTCACCGAGGCGATGGATGCTTGGCTGGAAGTGAAACAATATCTATGATGTTTATTAAGGATTATCCTATAATCTTAATTGTCACTTTGTTATTAATTAATTTCGCCATAGCTAGATCTTAATCCATTATATTATACAATGAATGATTTCCAATCCTTGATATATAATTGGTCTAGTTAGAAATTTAATATCTTGACTAGATTTTGGGAAACTATTTTAGACATTGCCCGAGTATAGAAAAATAAATCTTTATAGCCTATTTGGAAAATTTCATAATGTTTTAGAATTCTTATATTAGTTGAAATAGTTTTGAAATGAGAAGAAAGTTAGTTTAGCTTTCAATTTTTAACTCCATAGCCTAATAAGGCACCCGATGTGCATGTTCTTAGATCCTCACAAGGAGTCACTATTTTCTAGCGATAAACCCCCCCCTATGGCTACACCAGGGTTTACAATGTAGGCAGATCAATAACCGTTTAAAAGTCTCTTACTTCTTTAACTACCCCAAACATATTCCAGACTCATACATGAAAAGAAAAATGAGAAGGATCGGGTAACTATACCTCTACTTCGCGTCCGATGATGATCCTCTCACGCTTGATAGCTTCACTGACTGCAAACCTCCTCCCAAGGCCGACTTGCATTCAAGGACATATAAACATAAAACTACAAGCATGTAGTTCATATATAAACCAAGGGTTAGATGTTAGAATAAAAACATAAATCAAATGGAAACATTTGACACATCATGATTTGGGACAGGAAAAACACTTTTTTTATTGATAATACAATGATCACTTACAACCAAATCCGATTACTGCTCCATGAACTTGGTCCGATCTCCTCTTCACCAAGCTCCAAGTGCACCTCTGTATATCTTTCTCCTCTCAACCTTCTTCTTGGGAAATGAAATAGGTTCTGATAGAGGAAAAAGGGAAAATTTGGGAATGTTGAGGCAATTCTCACAAAATGGCTGTAAATGCTTGGGGCAAGGAGGGGATGTGAAACGAGTAGAGTTTCACTGTTCTTATGTCTAGATGTGGAATGAGACCCCAAAACCTACTTTTATATGACAAAAGGATGGTTATTCGGTTGGGTGACGAGCTATAGGCGGTGGATTAATTGGGAAACTACCCAATAGCCTGTAATCTCAACAAATTCCTTGCAACTTTTTCAAGTATACGCGAGCTGTAGTGGTGTAACATGCGTACGTACGTAGGCTTTAGTGGTGCAACAAGCGTATGTACGCGGGTAGTATTGGTGCAGGGCACGTACATCTTCAAAAAATGAGATTTTAAGAAGAGCACTTAATGATGGCTTGCAAAAAAAATGCAAGTAAGAGGGCCAAATGCCAGGTATGCATATGTAGAGAAATTTAGGGTTATAACAGATGCCCCCTAATGTGTGAGGTTGGAATAGCATCTGATGGCTGAAATACATTACAAAATCTTCACCAATGTACGAAACGAGTGAGCCCGAGACCAGAGTTTGGGAAGTGCCATCTGCAAAATAACAATGTCTCTCTGAGGTAGGCATACCCATGCTCGGGATGAAATAAATCATGGCTTCCAATCAAATAAACTGCAGATCCACTTCATATAACTATATAAAGTGTAGCCGCGAGAAATACACAATGGATCTACATCTCAAAATCAAAGATATACAGGTATAGTATCTATCTTCAAGAAGCCAATTAATGCCCGATGCCAGGAGATGAGGTCTTCAGAGCTTGAGCAACAACTTCAAGATCTTCAATACCTGGGTAGGAGTGCAATATGAGTGTATGAATTCACTACCCAAAGATATTCGATGACTTGTTAGGAAAAGACAAGAGGATCTCGATGATTGGGTAGAGAACTTCATTGATTTCGAACAAGGACTTGATTAGACTTTTGGGATGGTCGGGCATGAGGTGAAGAGACAAACTGCATAAAGTCCGACTCAGGTTGGGTGAAACTTCCCTTGGATAATAGCATGAAAGATGATCAGACTTAGGTAGCATGACATTGACATAAGTTCACGATGCAGGAGGCAACAAAAACTATCCATGTGTTTGGAAGAGTAACCAAATGGATGAGGACACGACTCTATGCAGCGAGAACAACTTCCTATGGTCATATTAGATCCCACAGCTTGGCGAACAAACAGAAGGATGTGCTTTTTCCAAGGGCGACTCATTGTGCTGCCAAAAAAGAATATATATTTCCCATCCCTCTTTTTGGGTTTTTTGATTTTTTTTGTCTTTTTCAATTTTTTAAAGAGCTTGAAAAATAATAAAAGAATGCTACATTACAAAGGAGGAACGAGTGTCGCAAGCATACTAGTTCCAAGCACAAGGAACACACTAATGCTCAGATCAAGGAGACATGTGTAGGAAAATGACACTCGAGAAAATTCCTCCATGGATCAAGGTGTTAGGTCGTAGAGGCAAAGTGATACAAGGGTTGCGTATAAGGCATGCTTCAAAGGTTTAGTTGAGAGCAACATGGAGTCGACATTAGGCCAAAGATGCAGAGATTCAAATGCGATTAGCAAGACACGATGAAACCCACTTCAATGTAGTTTTTAACGAGCCCAAAGAAGGTAAGCTTGATAATTTTTTCACATTTAGAGAGTCTAAAAAAGCGTAAAAGAAGACTCCACTGGGGTACCTTTTTCAAAAATTGTCTAGTCGTTTTGAAAAATGGGTAAACTAGCACCGAAAATACGTCTATTCAAAACCATTTTAATGAGTGTGACAAAGACAAGATCACTCGACAATCTTTTCAATTTTAAGGAGTCTGAAAAGAGCTTAACTATCGACTCACAAACTTTTTCTAGATTTAGTCTCCTTAGCCAAAAAAAGCATAAAATTTACTGAGGAGAACTCTCCCGACGAGATGAATCTCTTGAGGTGTACCTTTTTCCTCCATAATCCATAGGTCAGAAAAAGGGGTAAACTCATGCCAGTAGATGTTCTTTTGGACCAATTTTAATGAGTGTGAAGGAACAAGGTCACTTGACGATCTTTTCAATTTTAGGGAGTCTGAAAAGAGATTAACTATGGGATCCATGGGGGATGTTCTTATGGACCAATTTAACGAGTGTGAAGGAACAAGAGAACTCGACAATCTTTTCAATTTTAGGGAGTTTTAAAAGAGCTTAACTATGGACTCCGTGGGGGATCCTTTTCGTAAATTTAGTCCCTCAGGCCCGAAAAATGGTTAAACTTATACCTGAGAATACTCTTCTAGCAAACCGAAGCTCCTAGAGTATACCTTTGTTCGTAAAATTGACCATCGAGACTGAAAAAGGGGTAAACTACCGCCAGGCAGACGTGCCTTCAAATTTGAGTTTGGCGAGAGTGAAGGAAAAAAAAATCGCTCGACAATCTTTTCATGTTTAGAGAGTCTAAAAAGGGATTAAAGAAGACTCCAAGAGGTTACTTTTCTCAGTTAATCCAGACAAGATTGAAAAACATAAATATAGTCTTGTCGGATGTTGCTTTCGGATTTCAAAGCGAGCTTGAAAGACAACAAAGCAAGCTCATTTTTAGGAGTCCCAAGGGTGAGGCCAAGAGTGATGATACATTAGACGGATGAGGCTCAATATAGTAATCATGATAGGACAAACAAGGAATCCCAAGCCTAAAGTCATTATAGACAACATGGACGCCAAAATGCAACAAGGATCTATCTAGGGCATCCATGTAAAGGTAGGCTCTACCACCTAATCACGACACTTCTAAAACAACAATGATGGTTCTGTGTCACACTTCAGTGGGATTGACCCTATGGAAAAGCAAATAAGACAACGAGATGCAGAAAGTGGAGGTGGAATCCTAACTTATATGCAAAAAGTTGGAAAAAATCACTTTTACCAAAGGACCTTTAAAAGTGACCCATCCCTAAAAAAAGTTACCAAACCCAAAAGAAAAGTGCATCGTAACATCCAATAAGAAACTCAAGAACCAAATTAAATGATTTTCAAGCCAGAAAAAACGAAAAAAGGGTTCAAAAAAGTGGCAAAAAAGTCTATAAATAGAAGTTGACAACTCATTTTCACCATTGCAATTTGAAAATTAACCAAAAGGAAAAAAAGACCCCTTTTCTAAAAAGTTTGATTGCGAGAGATTCAGAGTACGAAATAAAATTCCACTCGGACCAAGTAAGTATAAAGTCATCGCTCTTACATTTATATTCTTCTTTTATGCATAGTTTTTAATTTTTGAGGGGGCATGCCCTCTTAAAAAAGGGCGTCCCTATGTGTACGCGGGATGTCGAAGGACAACGCGCGTATGTACGCAGTCAAAGAACAGTCTTCCAACGTACATACACAACTGTTTCCAAGACAACCCACGTACACCCTCAAAAATATGGAAAAAATAAAAAAGCAAGAGCTAACTCCCCCTTGAATTGTCATGGAATAGGATGTATGCCCACTGGAGGGAGAGGGAACATGAGGAAATCGATATCTTGGTCAATGAGGACCCTGCTTCTATTGCTGCATTGAAACAATGCGGGTTATGGAAGTTCTACCGGTGTCCGTTCATGAGGGCACAACCTAGGCTACTGAATGCCCTGGTGGATTACTGGCACCCTAACACAGAGGCGTTCATGCTTAAGGGGCAGTCATTGACTCCAACGACTGAGGAAATTTATTTCTTGACTGGCCTCTCGAGGAGAGGGGAACCAGTCAACCTACGTACGTTTCCTTCTGGGCCCTTCAACATCATCGAATACATCGGGATGCATTGCGAGGTCGTCACTGAGAAAGTAGGTTCTCAGGTGCCCATCCACAAGATCAACAACCTATCGCTGAAGGTGATCGTTTTGCTTTTTGGACGGATCATTGGATCCGCGACCCTACACCAGCCTTCTCGGGCACACATGTATTGTATGATGCAATGCCTAGATGCATGGATATTTGATTAGAGCACGACCATGCTTGACTGGATGAAGAGGCAACTCACAGAGTGCCGAGAGCGTAGCAACAAGAAATTCAGGTTCGGTACCATTTTGTGCTTGTTCTTCTTTGAGAGGGTACCCAGTCTGAGTCCGAGAGACACGATACAAGGGCATGTGGCCTCCTTCCCAACGGTATGTAGATGGGAAACATTGCTTCCACGATAGGGGGGATGAAGGACCATAGAGCCCTTCGATGACAAGTTCTTCGACTGGTGGGAACGAGAGATTCCAGTGATAGAAGACTACCCCTACGATGGAATCAAATTTTCCAGAGATCCAGACATTCCCGTACCTCCCGGAGAGGAGCGAGGAGAGATAGGTACGTGTGTTTTAAAGTTATTTAATTTTTAGTTTCTTTTATATATATCATTTTTTATATGCATTAGAGTATTTGAAAACTATGTATCTGTTATGTACAAATGTGGGACTAGTGTGCTCGACAGACGGACTAGGCGACGTCCTTGACCAGAGGCAGTACCAACAACAGTCGGTGGAACAACAACCACGAGGGGACCTCCATCCAGAGAGGCTGAGAGATTTTTGAGACGAGTGGAGCGGAACCTCACCATGCTCACTCGTGCAATTCCCATGGCTGAGATTGAGGTTCTCCCGCCATCGATGCAACCTCATGTAGTTGGGGTGCCACAGACTTGGGTCCAAACTTTTCGGCTTTTGGAAAACTCCTTCGTTCACTACAGCAGGGCCAATAGACCCCGAGCTTAGATAGGATGGACTTATCATGTGCCAAGGGAACATTTTGTATATTTTTGAGGGCATAAGCCCTGTGATGTATATTGGATTATTATTTTTGAGGCGTTTGCGCCCACCTATGTACTCTGAGACTTTTTGACATATATATTTACATCTTTTTATGTCTTATGGATCACATTTTTTACAAATTTATGTACATGTGTATGTGTGTGATTATTTTTATGTGTGTGCAACATGCCAATATAATACTTGATTAGCTAGAGTATCTGTCATTTGATTTAATCTCCTAGGAACATGGATGTATGTAATGTAATGAAAGCAACGTTCTAAGAGACATACCCTAAGGAAATGTCTTTGTAAAGTAGGATCATAAACGCGATAAACCCCATTTAACTGGGACAYARCCAACTGATCATCTAAGTAGACCCGGAGGTGAGAGATACCATGCGACAAAGTGTCACRAAGTAAGTCTATCACTACGCTATACTCGACAACACTGTTTGTAGAGTCACCTAGATAGATACCTTTGGAAGATAGCAACTAGAATTGAGGCATGAAAATCACCCAAGCTGCGGAAGAAAGCCTYCGAGTGTATCGGATAGTGCCGTCTGCGAACCCAAAGAACACCTCTGATTCACTTGACATCTTCCATAGTGAAAAATATGACATAAATAATGACACGTCCATAAAACAAAAAAGACAAAAAATAGTTGTATAAGAACTATACATATGTACAAGAAGTCACCCAGGTGACCAGCCTACGAGTAATAATTCTTGAGGTAGAGCCCATTTCTAGGCTCCGCCAAAGAATTTCCCTCAAATTCAACCAGACGATAAGCACCCTTCTTTAATACCTCCTTCACAATGAAAGGTACAAAACACGTGGGTTTAAACTTGCCTGCTCCTAGGGGGTCCTTATCTTGGTTGTAGACTAGGACAAGGCCGCCTTCGTAGAAAATATGAGGACAAACAGACCGATCATATTGACACTTGAATCATTGTTTGTGAGCCTCATTGGCCAAGGTTGCATCACAACGTTGCTCATCGAGCTGCTCGAGATATAATAGGTGTTCCTCAAGTGGTGAAGTGTTTGGAAATAAATCTACTGCCAACTTTAGAGATGGGATATGACATTCTATAGGCAAGACTGCTTCCAACCCGTAAATGAGTTGAAAAGGTGAGAAACCGATGACAGTCTTACGGATGTTCGGTAGGCCCATAATGTCGAGTACAACATCAAATGCCAATTTGACTTGGCAGAATTGATCGTTCGCTGCAGAATAGTCTTGAGAGACTTATTCACAATTTCCACCTAACCATTCGCTTGTGGGTAGTAGGGTGATGAATGATCTTGCCTCAACCCAATCTTTGATGTTAAATCAGACATCATTTTTTTCTAGAAGTGACTTCCATGGTCAATGAAAATCTCCTTCGGGATGCCGAACCTTGCTACAATATGGTTAAAAATTAAGAGATATGTTGTTTCACCATCATTGTTAAATGTTGGCATAGCCTTGACCTGCTTTGTGAAGTAGTCAATCGCTACGATGATATAACGATGCCCCCTGGCTGAGGCTGTGTGGCATGTAGTAAAATAAATCCCCCACTTGGTGAAGGGACCCAAAAAAATGACGGGAAACACGGGAGCAGGATGTGCCCTCATCTTTCGAGAGAAGATCTGACACAGGTGTCACTTCTCGACCGACTCAATGCAATCCTTGATTAATGTAGGCCAAAAGTAACCGACTCATAGAATATTTTGGGTTGTTGCCAACCCAGAGAAATGACCACCACATGCTCTGGTGTGGCATTCGTTAAGAACGAGTTCCGCTTCTTCGTGTATAAGGCACTGACGAAGAATACAATCTACACCTCGACGATACAAAGTGTCATCGAGTATGAGATATTTTCATGCCTGGTGGCGAATTCGTTGACGCTCGTCGCGAGAATTAGAAGTGGGGCACTTCAAAGTATGGAGATAGACTAGTATATTTCCATACTAGGGGTCTGAAGATGAGATCAAAAAAAGATCTCCTTTAATAGGTGACTCTTCGGGCGTAACATCACCTGATTCGACCATAAGTTCCAAAATAAGTTCTGCAAAGGCCAACAACTTTTTGGATTTCACGGAAACAAAATACAAGTCAAATTCCTGGAGGATAACAATCCATCTACTGATATTTCCATCAATGATGCGTCGTGTCAATACATATCAAAATGAATTCACAACCGCGATGAAGGTGGTCTTGCGAAGCAAAATATAGTGACGGAACTGCTGGACAACATGCACTACTACCAACGCAAGCTTTTCAACATGGGAGTAGTTGAGTTCCGGTCCAACCAGGCCTCGAATTAGGTAATAAATCACATGCTCTTCGAGCAGATCATCCTCTTGATCCAAGACCATACCGATGGTCGACTCTACAGCGACCAAGTGCAATAAGAAATCTTTATTATAATTGGGGGGCCGGAGCAGAGGGGAAGACGTGAGGGCCCATTTCAACGCTTCAAAAGAGTGTTGACCGGCTTCGTCCCAACAAAAAGGGACTTTGTTTTTCAATAGACGCATGAACCCTTTACTAATCTCAACATAGTTTGCGATAAAACACCATAGAAAGTTTTCTTTCCCCTGTAAGCTTTGACGTCGAGGGACTGTGCACGAGGGAGGCAACTAAACTATCGCCTCAACCTTAAGAGGATCGACCATTATACCTGTTGTCGAAACTATGAAACTTAAAAGATGACCCAATGTCACGCAGAAACTACACTTGTTAGGATTCAAGCGAATCCAATAGTAGCGACATCGTTCGAAGATTAGTCGGAGGTGTGTGGGATGATCTGATCTCTTGCGAGAGAATGATTCTAGATCATCGATATAAACCTTGACTATATGCCTAAGATCATGGAAATAAAAAGACATGGCCCATTGAAAAGTGGCTCCAACATTCTTCAGGCCAAAATCCATCTTACGATAAGAAAATGTGCCCCACAGACAGATAAAAGTTGTTTTATGTTGGTCTTTGGGTTTGATCTAAATCTGGTTGCATCCTGAAAAAACATCCATGAATGAAAAGACCTCACATCCTACCATGGATGATTTTAGGGGCTAAATTTCGCTCATGGGCTAATTTTCCATGGTTTTTCACAAAAATATATTTGTTATTCTAAAAATGATTCGCCCAAATTCTATAAAATAATATTATTTTACCTCAAAAATCGCCAAAATTTTATACAAACTATATAAAATCCTTAGAAATTTGAATATTTTTACAAAAATATCTCCAAACATTTATAGTTGGTATATGGAGGATTAGTAAGATTCGCCAAGGTTTCTACATTTTAAAATATATTTCCATCCTTAAAATCATCCCTGCATGATCCTACACATTCATCGACTATCTGATCAATGAATGGGGTGGGGAAATTACCCTTTGTACATGCCTTATTCAATTCATGAAATTCCATACACACGTGAATCGTACCCTATTTTTTGTTAACCAGAATGGTATTTGACACCCATTGTGTCAACTGTACGGGGTAGATGAAACCAACTTTAAGCAATTTCTCTACTTCAGCCTTAATAGCTACTGCTTTATGAGGATTCACCGGACGAAGCTTTTGTCGGACTAGCTTGGTGTCAGGATAAGTCGTTATCTCATGTTCGACGATTCTTGGATCAATGCTTGGCATTTCATTGTAAGACCAGGAAAAAACGTCGTGAAATTTCTTAAATGAGTATGTATAGATTTGAATATCCTCAGGGGAGCAGTCCACTCTGACGAAAACATTCTCCACGATGCCAAGGGTTCTAGAGATATCTATAGGTATCGTTTCAACGATAGTTTCCATATTACCCTTGGCGTAAACTGCGTGCTGAGCCAGATGATTAACAGGACAAGACCTGTGTCTATTCATAGTCAACACGAATTCACCTGCCTCTATTCTTCTTAAATCCGAGAGGAAATATGATCTGTGATGGAGATCATTTGAGGGTCTGTCCAGACCAGTCAATTCCCCTATAATCGTGTCATCAAAGGGAAAGACCAAGTATAAAGAATGTGTAGTGGCGAGGGAACCTTAAGCCCAAATAGGCTTGAGAACTAGATCTAACTCTTGTGCGGGAGTCAGATCAGGGTTGACCAAAGCTTGCTGGACAATACTGTACACAAATTCTGCTATGGACAAGGGCATGGCCATGCAAAGATGCCTTGTCCCTTCCATCGAGGCCGATGGGGAAGGAAGAGTTCACAGATCGTGAAAGTAAGTCATTCAGAATGATGACACTTTAAATATTTCATCCCTAGGCTGGTCGGGGGCAGCCGATATAAAATTTTACATCACCAAAAGGAGGCGGGTAATAGAAAGTACCTATCAAAGGTGGGCACAAACCAACCCCCATGTTGATGACGACAGGTTGAGGATTATCAATCATCGGAACCGTGGATGCCCCCGATGAAGGGTCAGGTCTGGAGAAGGACAACTGGTCAATGGTTACGATTCAACCCTCATGTGGAAACAATAAGACCTGAAAAGCCGTGTCAACCACTGCATGCATTGCATAGGTCCAACTCCTTCCTAACAGAAGGTTGTAGTCGAGAGGCACATCGACCACTTCAAATTTGACGCACACAGTCTTCCCTCCTAACTGCATGGGGAAAGAAGGGATGATTCCATGTGGTTTGAAAGAATGACCATCGAAAGCAGTAAGCAGAGTAGGTGACGGAGATAAAACGGGTTGGCCAATGGCCTTCCAACACGCCAACAACATCACACAGGTTGAGGCGCCCTCATCAACCACCGTCCGGAAGATATTCTGGGTAAAAGATTTCATGGGATAAGCCACTACTATCTGAAATGCAACGTGGTAAGGGAGATGAGGTTTTAAGTCGATCTTATCAAGAATGATCGTTTCCAGATTACAAGTCTCTGTAGATCCCAAGGTGGATAACAAAGCCTTTCTTTGCGAAGTGAAACTATGGAGGACCTCCAAAGTGGACATCGTGCAAGGGGTTTGTGACAAATCCTCCACCACATAGTAGTTCTGGGCTGCCCTCGCATTCGGATTATGATAAGCTTTCTTGAATGCCCCTTTCAAAATGCATCTCATTGTTTCTCCCATCGTATTCTCAATCTGGAGAGGAACAAATGGGTTTATGACTTCTTTACCCTTTTCGACAAATTCTGGCATTCCGTCAGCGTGTTTCCTGGTTTCTATATAAGCATCACCTTTCATCATGTAAACGTTCATGGACGAGGGATTACTAGAAGATGGGGGGGTCCCTGACTTCCCCCATCCACGCTCGAAGAGGCTTGAGTCATATTTTTCCCATGTGGAAATGGGTTCGTTAACACAACAAGATGTTGCTACGCTAATAACTTCTGGACCTCCACAAGTCAAGGGCACATGTGAGTCGGGTGGTACTTCGTGCAAAGGTTACATAGATACTTCAACTTTCTCTTCTTTGTGTTTCCCCCGCCAACATTGTTGTTGGGTTTCTTATCCCCCTTACCCTTCTTGTTTCGTTGTTTCTTCTTTCTGTCAAGCTGCTGGTTGGCCTTCGGATTCGTTGATTGCACACTATGTACATCCGACATTTGGGTAGGGGGAGAAGCCAAACCGGAGGTCTGGATGGCCTCTGTTTGCTGTATCGACAATTTTTGCAATTGATTTGACAGTTGATCAATGGACTTTCCTTGTGCTGAACCAAATATACCATCGTCATGTGGTCCATAATTTTTTCTGGCCTTGTCAAGGATGGACCGTGGCGCATCTGGCAAAATTTCATAGAGTAAGCCAAGCTGAGAGTATATCAGTTTGCGTTTTTGCACTCTCATTATCGCCTCCTCCTCTGAAAACACTCCCGAAGTTGCAACATCCTTGGATAACTGAGGTACCAAAGACTTTAGGAACCACTCCAATAGAAAATCCGGTGGGACCTATACCTTGATCGAGTTCTTCCGACGCCACTAGTCTCAGATGTGATCCGAGATATGATCGACCTTGGTCTGCTCAAAGTTGGCCAACAATTCGGTGGCATCATCATATCTCATGGGTAGTTGGAAATGGTTCAAGAAAACCATCGCCAAATTGCTAAAGTAAGAATATCTTGAGCGGTCAAGCTCGATGTACCATTTCACGGCACCCCTGATAAGAGTGCATTGAAACGGATGCAATTGTACGGAGTCGTCTTGCAACGAGTTTGATGAGCACCATAGGTGGAAATTTGTCAAGTGATCACCTAGGTCTTCACCAGGTTTTCCTTCGAATTTTGGAATATCCAAGGGCAACTTAGTCGGCATTGGGGGCCAATGCGGATCATGAAAAATCAGGTCATTAAGCAACCTTGACAAGTCTGGAAAGTGTAACGTTTCCAGAAACGGTAGTTTAGGCTGGGTACTATGTACAGGAAAAAGGGGGCCTGGAATTTGACTGGCACCAGGTTGCCAGGAAAATTTGGGTTGTTGGCCAGGGTTCTGGTAAATACCATGGCCTTGACCAGTGTGCGGAAACTACGTTTGCTGGGACATCATTGAATGATTCCCATAATTGGATGTCAAGGGTTGGGTGGGGATTTCTCCCTGCGTTGTGTTCCAAAGATTCTGGAAGGGGTTTCCCCCTGCTGATCTGACTGGCATAGGTACTAAGCCTTGCCCGGGGTTCCATTGACCATGGAAGGTGTTGCCCCTGGTTGACATCCTCAACGAGGGAAATGATCCATGCCAAGGATTCCAAAGTCCTTGAGAGGAGAAAACTCCCGTGCTTGCCCCTTGCGTAGGAATAATACCCTTCACAGGATTCTGTTGTCTAAAACCAGGGTTTCCCCCAACTGAGACGACAACTGACAAAAATGCGTTATTGCCAAATGCCCCGAAAAAATAGAACAACATGGATCCCACCGACGTCGTATAAGAAAAAGGTCCTAGAATGCCTACTCCAAACAAGTTTTAGTTTGTGTTCAACCCGACGAGTGGCTAGAAAGCATCACCGAGCGAGGGGAACATAGGAGGTATATGACCTCCACCGTAAGGGATAGTGTTATAGGAGGCTGTGGTGCCCCCCATGGACCCTTATAAGGGAGAATTTGAGCTCCCTGCCCCCAGACCCATGGTCTATAGGGTGGAGTAGGTAAGGACGAAGTTTGTATCAAAGCCGGGCATCCCATTAGAAAATGGAGGGCTCGTCCCACTCTGTGTGAATGAGGCAGTGGTTGCCGCCGAAGACGGCATCATACCACTACCCGAAGTAGATGTGGTTGAGACCATTATGGTCCAGACCAATGAAGGTGGGTTAGGAGGCGGAATACCCCCTATGGTGGCAGTCGTTAAGGGAGTGTGAGGACTCCCTGACGAAGTAGCGACATTTTCTTTCATAGCTGCTTGTAAGACTATCTGACGCTCGTGAATTGTTACCCTTGGAGGGACAACTTGTACCAAAATTGGCACTGACATGTCAGTGATCAGAGGGTTAGTCAGCCTGAGAGCTTCTGCTCCAAGGTCAGAAACAATGAGTTTCTCCAGATTCGAGTACTCTCCTCTTAGAGCAGGCTTGGGCACAGTCTCTTGTGGCTCGGTCGCTTCGTATGACCCTTGTTGGTCAAGTCTTCGCCGTAACGGTGGCAGTGGTGGCTCTAATGCAACCATAAGAGCTCTTGATATTCCACTTTGTGAAAATATCAACGACATAGTAAGTCTTTAACTAACGTTTAAAACCAATCACACACTAGAAAAGTTCCTACAAGATAAACCGAGCAAACCACTATCTAGTTGGAAGAACTGTTGTGTCAACCAACACTAGAGAAACTTACCGGTGCAAGTGAAGATCGAACACGGAAGTACCCTCCGGGTATACTCTGCAAAGTGTGACCCGAAGTATGCCCTAGGTACCATGGTATACCCCTACAATCACATGTTTAAGTCCCTAGAATAAAGGCAACTAAGTTGCCAGCTCGCAAATAATCACCAGGCGGGTATAGTCGACAGTCGGGTGGGTCTCAATGAGCAAGATAAAAAGTTTGAAACCCACCGAGGGTATCGAAAGAAATTGGTCCGAAAGACAACTGAGGATCTCGAATGGATTCAAGGTCCACGAAGCTCCATAGGAAAATGAAAACGATAGTGTCCCACGATAGATCCTCAATATGTGTTCCCCACTACATTTGGTATGGCTTTGGAGGGGTTATGTCCGCTACCTTTCCTCACGCGACCTCGTGTTTAGCCCCTGTGTTAGAGGGGGTCCCAGATAACTTTCAATTCACTAGACTTTTACACTCCCTAGATCTGACTCCAATGTTTTTTTATAATCCTTGAAGAGTTTCCTCTCCAACCTAATTCAAGGCTCTACCCTAAACTAGTTGATTGACCCTACAAACATAAAAGTCTAATTAATTTTAAATTAGCGTTCATTTTAAATGGCTTGTTTTAACTCAAAGGATATGTCAGTGAAACTAGTGATGTGTATGAGAGACGAAAATAGGAGGAATAAACGAAACTGAAATAAAAATTACTTCTAGTTAACAATAAAGATTTGCAACTAACTCTTTAAACCAACTTTTTCATAACTAACTTTTTTTTAAGATATTTAAAAGGAAGACCTAAAATGAAATTTCGCTCGACTATGAGCTACTTAATGTTCTAAGAAATCAATAAAGAACTTAAAAAAATGAACTCTTTTTCCTAACAAGTAAGATAACTAACTACTTTACCAAACTAAGAAAGATTTTATTTATTTATTTGAAAATGCTTCAAACAAGAAAAACTCTAAATAAATTGTTTTTCTCTTTTCTTTAAAAAAAACGAAAGGGGAAAAAGAAAATACAAGACAAGACTGAAACTGACCTCTGGCCCACTGCGGATTGTAGAGAGTCACTAAAGACACCAAATAGGTTGATCAACAACTCAAAGACTCGCCTAAAACCCTTTCCGAAGTAAACACAATAAATCTTCAAAAAGACAAGAAAATTGACATCTAACCCAACCTTTGACTGTAAAAACAGAGGCACTGAACTTTGTCAAGAGACCTTGAGAAGTAAAAACCTCAATCATGGAAGAGGTTGACTGCCTCTTCTTAAAAATAGTCCCTTGAACCATGTACGCTACCGATTCTTAAGAAGCCTGCGTATGTATGTGGAAAGCAGGGCGCGTATGTACGCGTGTTGACCCACATCAGGCCGCATACACCTCTATACTTCTTGAAAAAATAAATAAAACAGATTGACTGACAGAGCAGGGAGAATTGGTATGTCACCAATAGGTGACCAGAATCCGTTAAAAGACTCAACAGACTCAACAGAAACTCAAAAGGCACAAAACCAATCAAACACCCAAAAAATACCCTAAAACCCTAGAGGCTTCCCTAGTATGGTCGCTAGTTCTGCTAGCGGGAAAACCCCCTCTCTGGCTACACTAGGGTTTAAAATGTAGGTAGATCAATAACCGTTTTAAATTCTCCTACTTCTCTAACTACCCCAAACATATCCCAGAATCATACATGAAAATAAAAATGAGAAGGATTGGGTAACTGTACCTCTACTCCGCATCCAGTGATGATCCTCTTGCGCTTCATAGCTTCACTGACTGCAAACCTATTCCCAAGGATGGCCTGCATTCAAGGAAAGATAAACATAAAACTACAAACATACAATTCATACATAAACCAAGGGTTAGATGTTAGAATAAAAACATAAATCAAATGGAAACATTCGACGCATCATGATTTGGGACAGAACAAGTACTTATTTTATTGATAATACAATGATCACTTACAACGAAAGCCGACTACTGCTCCATGAACCTGGTCTGGGCACCTCTTCACCAATATCCAAGTGCACCTTCGCATATCTTTTTCCTCTCAACCTTCTTCTTGGGAAATGCAATGGGTTCTAATGGAGGAAAAAGGGCAAATTTGGGAATGCTGAGGCAATTCTCACAAAATGGCTGCAAATGCTTGGGGCAAGGAGGGGATGCGAAACATGAATATTTTCAATGTTCTTATTTCTAGATGTGGAATGAGACTCCAACACCTCCTTTTATATGACAAAAGGATGGTTATTCAGTTGGGTGATGGGATATAGGCGATGGATTAATTGGGAAACTACCCAATAGCTCGTAATCTCAACGAATTCCTTGTAAATTTTTATTTTTTGCAACTTTTGCAAGTATATGTGGGCTGTAGTGGTGCAACATGCGTATGCACGTGGGATGTAGTGGTGAAGAAAGTGTATGTGCATGGGAAGTATTGGTGGAGGGCGCATACATATTCAAAAAATGAGTTTTTAAGAAGAGCAACTCAGTGATGGCTTGGAAAAAAAATGCAAGTAAGGGGGACAAATGCCAAGCATGCATATGTAGAGCAATTTAGGGTTATAACACACTACAAAACAAAGCAGATTCCATTCAAGTATCACTTTCTATGGGAACATGTTGTAGAGAAGAACCTCAGAGTTGAATATGTGGGCACAAAAGAACAAGTGGCAGACAACTTTACAAAACCGCTTCCACGGGAAGCCTTTGAGTATCTTCACCAGAGACTCGTAGTAATTTTTACTCCAAAATGAATGTTTTTGAATGCTTATCTTATATGTCTTAGATTTACATGAGGAAGCACCATAAAGAGGACAATTCGGGTTGGGATATCAGTTTCAGGAAGAGTTTAGTCAGGGGGAGTATCCCCAAGGACAGTTCAGTTAGGGGGAGCAACCCCAGATGGAAAGATACCTTTTCCATTGATGACAAAGAGGGATATATTTATCAGATGCAGGATCAAAATGCTTGGAGAGAGGGAACATAGGCATGTAGACAGGGGGAGCAGACCCAAGGAGATTTCAGTCAGGGGGAGCAACCCCAAAGGGAGATACCCTTTTCCATTGATGTCAAAGGGGGAGAGATGGAAACATTGATTAGGAGTATAAGCATCAATGTTATCATGACTAAGTGTTTCTATCAATGTTGGTGTTGCCATCAATGCCAAAGGGGGAGATTGTCAGACAACTGGATTAGGTTGATGAACAATTGGGATGGATTGTTGGTTATCATTGATGTCAACCATTGGAGAGTGATATTGTATATTGATGTCAACCCTTAGTGATTGATGTCAACCCTTGGATAAAGTCCAATAGTGAATTTTGGTAACACAAAGGTTTGGGTAATGGACCCAAGTTTGTTTGATGTATAAGAATATGAGTTTTAATATATTTGAAGGTAAGACTATTCTATATGGATAGTACATGTCATGCCATTTCTGATGGTATGTGGAACATCACATAACTCCTCACGGTTAGAGAGTTATGGCCATGTGAAGTTGGAGAACCCATGTTTGGGTAATGGACCCAAGTTTGTTTGATGGATAATGGTACGAGTTTTGATATATTTGTAGAAAATACTATTCTATATGGATAGTACATGTCATTCTATTTCCAGTGGTATGTGGAACGTCACATAACTCCTCATGGTTAGAGAGTTATGGCCATGTGAAGTTGGAGAACCCTCATGAGTCATCTAGAAGCCCCGAAAAGTCAAAGTAGTCAAAGTGTTTGCAAAGAAGAAATTATATAAATAATAAAGTAAAGTGATGTGTGTACTATAAATCAAAGTGGATACAAAATAAATTATTTAAATAATAAAGTAAAGTGATGCGTGTACTATAAATCAAAGTGGGTACAAAATAAATTATTTAAATAATAAATTCAATGGAGAAATTACTAAGTGGACAAGTGGTTAGAAGTGGGTTAACCCTAAAATAAGGAAAGTGGGTTAAGATGGTTGAAAGTTAATCCCTTGAGGAAGCTACATGAAAGTATAAATAAGAGGAAAATCTCTCTCATTTTAATCACACTTGAGAATATTGAATATCTACAGGTGACTGAGGTAACCAAAGGATATCTAAGCCAAATTTCAGAGGGAAGGTGAAGTAAAGAAGGCATAAATTCAAGGGAGGATAAATTCTTTTGATGATGCTTTCTAAGTTATGTTATTTACAGGTCATCTCACCATTTTCACAATAACATTTTTTCTAGAATGATCCAGACAATGAAATTGGTAATCCATTGAGGAAACATATCCAAGTAGTTGTGGTACAAATTTAAGCTTGTGGGTCATTGTATTTTTGGAGTTACAATCCGTGGAAAATAGGGTTTTTGGCTAGTCCTGAAACTAGTCTAAAACCTGTGTTTCGGGTAAAAACATCATAACTTATTCATAACAGATCCAAATTTAGTAAGACAAAATGTGTTGATTAGATTACATTCTGTAGTATTTGGTGTACATCCATACAACACATATTCCATGTGGGGCACGCTCTACAAGTTCGCTCTCTAGAATAAGCCAGAATTCAACAAGGTATGCCATTTTTGCTATAACACCTTTTCCGAGAGGTTCCAAGTAGTGACACCTGAAGGAATTGCATACAACAATTTTTTAAAATTGTATTATTTTCAAATTTTTATTTATTACAGGTACATAGTTATGATTATTTCAAGTTAGGGTTGTTGACTAATCCAAAACTAGTCATGTGAGACTAAAGTAAAGTTTGATGAAAATGCTAGTTTTTTGTTGTTAAAGTTAAGGAAGGTTTGCAGGTATGTGATCATATACACCAGGTCTATTACGGAGTTACAAATCATATTTGGATGATGAAATTGATGAGGGATTTTGGTTGAGGTACATGTTGGGTACATGGTTGAGACAAGTAGTTGATGAGTTGGCACACACATGAGGTGTATAGTTGATGATGTTGGTACATCTTGATGATTCATAGTTGATGAATAGTTGATACATGATTGGTACATGGTTGGAGGCACTTGTTAGTAGTATTGTTGACACATGGTTTATGGATGATGTAGCATACTTGTATTGGTATATTATTAGAAACACATATTGATCTTGGTAATGATTATGAGTTGTTGTGTTATGCTTGGTTGATGCACATATTTGAGAGTTGTCTTGGTGATTGATCTTGGTGAGTAGATTTGATTTGGTTGATAAGATTGATGAGACATGTTGTTGTGATATGTTGTTTAGACAGGTTGTTTTGATAGGTTTGTTGCATGGTTGATGCACTTGTTCATGGTATAGGTTGAGGTACAGGTTGGTGAATGGTTGATGCACTTGTTTATGGTACATGTTGATTACATGTTGAGGTACAGGTTGATGCATGGTTGATGCATGGTTCAGGTTATTGGTAAAATTTGTTTGGTGCAGGTTGATTGGTACAGGTTTACAATAGTATATCTCACAGTGATAGTGTGACAGTGGTTCCATCATTCTACTTCTACGTTAGGGAGGTTGGACGGGGCAAGGAAAAGTGGTTTTATCCACCTTCTGCTTGTAGCTGAAGAACATAGGGGGTTGTATCCTCCTTCTGGTTGTAGCCAAAGAATTGGGTAGTTGAAGCTTCCCTCAGGTTGTAGCCTGAGAAACTAGGGGGTTGGAGCCTCCTTCCAGTTGCAGTTGGAAAAAAAAGGAAGTTGGTGCTTCCAATGAATGTAATTCTTAAAGACATATAAGAAAAAACATTCAGTGGTTTTCTCCCGCTTTGGGTTTCTACGTAAAACACTGATGTATTGTGTATGTGTGTGATTTCTCATTTGTTCATTGTTTATTTACTCTACAACTATTGGATGATAATGCTACATTGATATAACACTTGCATTTTATGGTGAAAAATGATTAAATTGTTCTATTACTGCTTCACCCCCGCTCTCAGTAAACCAACACTTTGTGGACACTAAATTTTAAGTACTACCATTATCAATTATAATATTACAACACTTGTTGTTTGCCTTGCAGACATTCCTAAATAGGGTTTTCCTTTTTGTTGGTTCTTTGATCTCTTTGGTTGTCTTCAACAAAACTCTCTTCATCAGCAAAGAATATCCAACATCTAGTGCATTCTCATGTATATGTGCCTCCAAATTTGCTTCATCATCCTGGGTTATGTGTGCACTCCCTTGTCTGGTAGAAATATTATCAAGACACTCAAATGACCTATGTCCAAGTTGATTGCACCCGAACATCTAATTTGGGAATTTTTACCTCTACCTCTAGAATTATATTCCTTTCCTCTAGAATCATTACCTTTTGTTGATTGTCCTTACAGATTTGGGTTGTTGGATTCTTCCTTTTATTCTTGTAATTGTCCTTTTCCAATTGCATGTCCTCTTTCCTTGACTGAACCATGACCCTTTCCTTGTCTTTTGGCCAACCTTTCTTCATATTTCAAAGCAAATTGATATGCATCTTCCACAGTCTTTGGAAATAACAAACTGATTTCATCTTGAATGCCAAGCCTTAAACCATTATTGTACCTTGCAACTTTTTTAGAGCTGTCTTCTATGTATCCAAATCTAATGTTAACCTTATATAATTCTTTAGTGTATTCTCTAATAAACAATAACCTCTATTTAAAATTTTTCATTTTCTTTAATAAAGTAAGATTATAGTCTATGGGTAGAATCTTACCTTTTAGTTTGGCCACCATTTTGTCCCAACTTTTTATCTTTTTCTTTCCTCTCATCCTTCACACCATCCCACCAAATATTTGTATGACCTTTTAGTTTTTTCATTGCAAATTTGACTCTCTTATCTTCATCAACTTCTTCATACTTGGAGTATTTTTCCATGGAACTCACCCAATCAACCAAATCCTCAGCATTTAAACTTCCTTCATCTGTAGGAACTTTTGTTTTGGGTCTAAAGCTAGCCCCTAAGACTTATCTGAGCAGTCTTAACTTACAACCTATTCAACATGTTCTTCCTCTTTTGCTAGAAACTCTTCCTCTCTATCACTGACATCTCCTATGCCAGCATCACATTGCTAATCTATTTCCATGGCTTCTAGTAGCACTTGAATATTTCTAACCTATTCAAGTAACTTTTCATTCATGACTGGTCTTCCTCAACCTTAGCCTCTTCCACAGACTCTTAATTCCATCTCTTAAAAAATAAAATCTTATCTTACTCCTATAGGAATTGATTCCTGCTCTGATACAAAAAATGGTGTAGGTGAGAGAACTTGCCACGCATGAAATTTATTCAATTTTTCTCTTCTGTATTTCACTTGATTGATGTCACATGATCACCTACATGGCCCTATGATAGCTTGGGTGCTTATACTTCTCGTAAATCCACTTGTTCAAGTCAAATTATACCTCATAAAAAAACTACACATAATGAAAAGGGTTAGCACTTGTGTGCTTAATCAATATACACTCAATTTCATACGACCCAACTAATCGAACTAGGGATTAAATGTTTTATTATATCGTTGGTATCAACACAAACTCCACGTCATTTCAGATAGAGGGAGAGGTAGTTAAAAAGAAAACACTTAAGAGCCCACAATCTACAATAGATTACCACACAACCTCTACTCAAACCAATGGTAAATATTTCAGACCAGTGGCTTTAAATTAACCTTCTTGCTAGTTCTCAACCCAAAATACATTACAATCGTAGATCTTAAAACAAAATAATAGGTGGGATCTACTTACCAATGGATCATATCGTGATTGTAGACTTCGATTTGCTTATGAATATTTCAGTCACATCAGTGGATTCACTTGATCTTTAACCTGATTCGACTCACAATTATCAGTTCCCTTCAACAAACTCTACAATCGTTGTATAGACCATTGATTTATGGGGTAGATAAAATCAACTGTCTACAAAATTTAGTTAAGCATATAGTCTGACAACTTGATCATAATAAACCCTTCCCTTGCGAGAGTGAAACATATGAATTCAGCAACCAAATCTACGATTTAATCATAGAGTGATAAAATGAATGAGCATTCAACAGATAGTCTCGATTACTGGAAATTCAAGTACAAACATACAACAACAAAAAATTCTAGAAAAAAGGAGAATGATGAATTTATGATAATTTCATTCTTTCACTGAAACCACTCCCAATTCCCCTTATTACATAAATCGATCTATGTTCTTATGCAAAATGCAATGATTCGATCAAGATCCACTAAAGATGGATCAAATCCATTTATTTTTAGAAAAGATCAATTTGACTCCTAAAACTTCTAACTGCTCTATTGATCTGTGCAAATAGCAATTACAAACCAATATGGGAAACAAATCCCTTATTCTCGAACTAATTTTATCCTTTCAAAATTAAAAAAAAAATTGAATTAAGGGAACCCACTTCCTTTAGTAAATTTAGAAGACCATCTAGAGGTCATTTTTAGTCTCAAGAGATGCTCCTGCATCATCAACCCATGATTTTTTGTTTGCTAATCTTTCCGTTTCTACATATTCATGATGGACATATGATACATAATTAGCAAATATTTTCATGCTAGAAATGAAATGACATAGATCATATTGCCAAGCATTAGCCTCTTCGAAATTAAAACATTTCATCATTTTCTTAACAACATAAAAAATAACTCTAGATTTTTATATGAAAGAGAAAACCTTTGATGGAAACATAAAAGTAGATTTTTTATTCCTTGAAGTAAAATGAATATAATCTAAACTTAACCTTTGTCTAATTTATTTGAGGGAAAAAATCCCAAGGGTCAAGAAAACAGGAAGCTTGTAAAGCTTCGTCTCTAAGCCATATATCCTTAAAACTGTATAATTTTAAAAAATGTACCAATCTCCATACTTCACTTGTGGACTAAAATAATTTTTTTTATGAATTTAGAAAACAAAGGATTCTCTTTATACACTAAGGAGTATGATGTGACCATGATTTTTTCTATAAATGATTTAAAACCTTCCTTTTCCCCACAATCTCTTACTACTTGAGTCCATTCAAAATATGGCAATATGTTTCCTTGTTGATCAATTGTTTTTAATGACAGATGTTGAAAGTGAGTTGATTGATGATATATCATAGGATATATAAATATGACTGATACCTAGAACATTTTAATGGATGAAGCTAAATCAATTGTTCATGGATATTGTTAGAGAAATATTTGGCAAAGTTGAATTTAGTTGATTTAGAGGTTTTAAGGATAAAAGCTAAGATACTTCCATCCATTGAAATGTCATTCTCATAACCCATAATCAAGCATGTCATTGTTATAATTTACTTAATTGATTTTTTAAACATTGAACGATTCAATGGAAATTTTAACTACGGAAAATTTGTATATGTTGGTAGAAATTTTAGTAAAAAATTATTATTTTGTTCCAATGTAATGAATTAAAACAATTTCCCAATTCCTTTTCATTAATGTCTTCTTGATTACAGGTAACAGTAATAACTCTGATATTACAAATTCTGAAATAGGAAACAAGGCGTCTCGACTATCTCTGGTTTTAATAATCCTCGGAGTAGAATCATATGATTCTTCACTTAACTAAACAAATTCAGGAAAATAAAATGTTGTTGGGAAAACAACGTGTGCTAATCCACAC
Source organism: Picea mariana (assembly GCA_032191745.1). Taxonomy (NCBI): domain Eukaryota; kingdom Viridiplantae; phylum Streptophyta; class Pinopsida; order Pinales; family Pinaceae; genus Picea; species Picea mariana. The sequence continues at coordinate 97,508 of JASDQU010503322.1, read as the reverse complement.
TCCCAAGAAGGAAAATCCTCTTCTAATTTACTAATGATCCTGGAAAAAGAAAAATTATGAATTTTTTCAAAAGTGTTTTCAGAGAGTTGAGTTTAAAAATCTATTGGTCTTTATCTACTAGGTTTTTGGAATCTGAGCTTGTTACACGACGTTTCCCACTTAATTCTTTTCTACTAGGGGCCATATTTCAAAGTTTTCTTTACTAGTTTTCTCTATCTATGTTAGTCCTTAACACATTTCTACACGATATGTTTTTGTTGACATTTGACATAACACTAATAAAACATAGAACTTATGAAAATATCCATTATATTTTGGCAAATCCAGTGGTATAAATATTGTGCCTTGTAAACTGTTATTCCCATAGTCCCTAGTTCGAATTTTGGTTTTGAAATATTATTTAAATGCATGCAAAGTGTTTTTTTAATCTGTAGTGGTTTCTTTAACTCAACAAAACCATGATCTTTAATTCCCACAAACATTTTCCACATGCCTTTCTTTTATTTGTTGAAATATGTAAGGTCCTAGTGTAAATAAATGTTTCTAACTACTCATGATATGTGTAAACAACAAAGTGGAGGACACATGACAGAAAAAATTGGAATGGTTTACGAAACTTTGTAAAATGATTTTCATTCGGTCACTCAAAGTTTTGTAAGCAATCGAATTTGGACACGTGGTGTGAAAGTGATTTCTGGTTTATGGGACCTTTGGTGCTATTTAACACCCATGCAAATCAAAGTTCTGTAATCAACTACGACCGTTGATTATGTTACATTCTCTGTCGTTTAGTCCAGCCCGCATGCAATTTCATTTTTTCTCCTTTTTAATCAAAATTTTAAATCCATGCATTTATATATCCATTTTTAAAGACACTATCGGTTCAAAACTATCACATGTCTAAGAAATTTCCTCCTACTCCCATGTCACTTTTTATTTGTGCATTTTTTTCCCAAAAGAAATTAAATTCTGAAAATTTCATGTAGAAATGAACAACTATATAAAGAAATAAAATCTTATTTCAACTGTGCAAGTGAAGCTTTTCTATGAAGCTTCAAGAACCATATAGAAATGTCTAATCCATTAGGCTAAGGAGTCTAATAACCATCGTTTTGACCATGAGCAAAAATAAATACAACACATATGCCATGATCATTTTTTATCAATCAAACTCAAATTTCCCAATAATCGTCCAAAAGGGCATAGTGATCATTAGTTCATAAATGAATTGTCATGATTAATTTTTTTTATTATGAATCAAATCAGTAATTTTGTACTTCTCCAAATTGAAATTGATATGTGCATCATTACATGTAACAAAAGTTATATATAATCACAAACGTAATATAATTATTTGCATCATGTGTATTTGAAAATTTGAGTAGCATGGCTGTAAATCCAGATGAGTATACTTGGTAGACGTCAAACCAACTAGATCAGCAATAAAACCCCTTTAACTCAATTTGGTTTTGGTCATTTAACATTACTGTCAACTGGAAAGAGGAAACACTGGACCACCATCCCACTGGGAAATGCTCATCTCTATCAATTGGAAACCAGAACGACCGCACAACCAAACCACTGGGGAAATATCAACCATCTTTCACTGGTCACCGAACCACCGGGCCTCGAGATACATATACAATGTGTGTCACCGGCCCAAAGGACCCTGCATTACATATATAATTCTCCTTTTCACATTTAACTCTGGTCCGGTTGACAGATTTTACTTGATGGGAATTTAAGCAAGCTTGTTAGCCAACGATATGTTAAGTGGCCCACCATCCATTGGGAGGAATAAAGCACTTATTTTTTAAATGATTTAAAGGTTGGTCTGGTTGAGCAGGAGCCCACTAAAGATAGCAATTCTGCCAAGTTTAGTCTATGATTTAGCTTGTAAATCATAATTTTTCCTCTACATAAACTAATCCTTCTCTCAATTCAGTTAATCAATCCACCCCTACACTCGATTGATTCTTTTTGGATTTACCAAATTACTTAATGTTTCATCAAATCTTGATTTGAAAAATATTTGTGAGGGTTATGCTCTGATCAATTACATACTTAGTGACAACAACACAATGATTTTACAATCTGGGAGAAAAATGACAATCACACATTCACTAAACATAATATGGAACTCTATTACCGAAATAGGAATATAATTTCTCTCTGAGCTCTTCTCTGCACACACAATTTACTTCAACCTGCAATCTCCCTATTCTTCCCTCTCTTTGCATTACTGCTTTTCCCGAGGGTTTTATTTAGGTTACATACAATTATGGAGAGGGATTGATCAAATCGCTAAAGGATGGATTTGTATCCTAAAAAATATCAACAAACCAAAACATATCCCTAAATTACTCAACAATATGCTAAATTAGCTAATTTGTTACATTACATGGAAAATATTTTTTCCTCGTAAACACATTTCCAAAACTATGACAACCTTAAGAAAATAATCAAATTACAAAATTATATAACATAGAGGAAACCAATTTCCTCTCATAAACTCCTAAGACATTATAGAGGTCAATTACTGAGTTGACTTCGAAAAATGCTCCTACATTAGACTCCCAAGGAAGAAAATACATGTTCATGGGATTTTTTCCATAAGTTCTTCAATACTTTTACCATATTTTAAATTTTCTGATGTTGTCATCCACATGGAATCCTCAAGTGCTTGTCCTTAATACTTGACCATGTTAAGAACCAAATATCAATATAGCATAGAAAATCCTCAGAAAAAGTACTCAACGCCTTGAAAAAGAGATAATTTCAGATAATAAGCCTCTTCGAGGGGGCAACCTCCTTTTACCCCACTTAAATGTTCAAGTACAAGATGATTCAAAATGAAAATGTCTCCTTGGTATATA
>JASDQU010503322.1:14720-28439 GCA_032191745.1 Picea mariana | reverse complement strand
ATATAATATCTATGGAACAACCAAAAGGGTTGATTCAAGATCACAACGGTAAATTTGTTTGCATGCTAGATAATTCATTGTATGGCCTATTGGTACCCAGGAAACTATACAAGAGATTTGAATCCTTCATAGTGATTCAGAATTTTTCAAAGGGTAGGAATGACTATACAGTTTATAGTACATTCACAATCTTGATGTTATTTGTTGATGATATGATTGATGCAAGCTAAAGCATGGATAAAATCAATAAGAAAATGACTCGAGTGGACAAGACAATTCAGATGAGGGATCAAGGAGCAGAAAAACAAATTATGGGCATAGAAGTGCACAGAGATGGTAATGGTAAGTTGTGGTTGGAGTTCAGTATGAACACTGTAAAACCAGTTTTTATCCCTCTTGATTTCCATTATAAGTTTTCTTCAAGCATAGGTCATGTCTATAAAGAAGAAAAGGTTATGTCTCAGGTAAGTTCAATAGGACCTCTTTTGTATTTGATGAAATGGTTAAGACCAGATGTTTCACATGCTAATGATTTTGTCAGATACATGACAGATTCAAGTGTTGCAATGAAATGGGTCCTTTATCATTTGAGAAGAACAAATGTCACCTATAATGGTTACACTGAGATGGTCTGTGATAATTGTAATGTATATTTTATAGGTGTTTTGGATAGGAGGAGATCTATCACTAAATATGTCTCACAACATAGTTGTGGAAGACATGTTGGAGGTGGAGTGACCCCTCAGGAAATCCAAACTCATGCAAGTCACAAAGGCGAGATCATGAAACTAGTTTTATTAAAGAAGCTACAGTGGTGCTTGGCTTCTCTTGGCTTGCAGAAAAGGTGATGAACAAAAGGAAGAAGCAAGGTATCAGGTTAATTGTTGTCAAGATGGAGATTGTTGGGATTTGGTGAAAATGAATTCCTCCAAGGATGGATTTGGATCCTATTATTCTGTGTTGCTTGCAACTAAAATAGACCAAGTTAGAATATGGATAGGGATTGCCTTTAATAATTCGTTTCATGTAAATGTATATAAATACATGTAATCCCGTAGAGGCAAAGAGAGATATAGAGTGAGAACTTTCTACTCTGATGTAATCTCCATGATCTGAATAATAAGACAACCGATGCCTATGCTTGGTGGACATAGCCCAACGTTTCGGTGAACCACGTGAAATCCATTTGTTTCTTATAAGTGTGACTATTAATTATCATATGATAATTATAGGTGGTTGGAGGAGAGGGTGTCGAGGGAGTCAAATTAGCAAAGGACCCATAGGAGTGAAACCTATGTATAGTGCGTCGATTTCCACATCATCACAGGGGCCTCCTCTTGGAAGGTGCGACGTCTTATAGGCTAACCTTTCGTTCCTTGAAAATTCCTTAGCACCTCGCACCCTAGTTGTATTTGGAGGGGCGACGGCCACCATACATTGTCATAGCCTACTTTCATTTGGAGGTGCAACAGCCCTTTGAATCATGTCATAGGGTAGCTCCATTGGGAGGTACGATGACTCCTGTAGATTAGAAAAACATGCGCATCACTTTCTTCTTGAAAAATTTAAGGTATGGTCTTTTATGAAAGTGGAAAGGGATGAAGGTTATGTTATATTTGGAATTTAATATAATATGTAAAATGGTGGAGGACATAATATAGTATTTAAAGGAATACCTTTTTTTATATGAGGTTGATCTCACGTGGATGTTGAAGAGAATATATAAAANTTTATTAAAGAAGCTACAGTGGTGCTTGGCTTCTCTTGGCTTGCAGAAAAGGTGATGAACAAAAGGAAGAAGCAAGGTATCAGGTTAATTGTTGTCAAGATGGAGATTGTTGGTATTTGGTGAAAATGAATTCCTCCAAGGATGGATTTGGATCCTATTATTCTGTGTTGCTTGCAACTAAAATAGACCAAGTTAGAATATGGATAGGGATTGCCTTTAATAATTAGTTTCATGTAAATGTATATAAATACATGTAATCCCGTAGAGGCAAAGAGAGATATAGAGTGAGAACTTGCTACTCTGATGTAATCTCCATGATCTGAATAATAAGACAACCGATGCCTATGCTTGGTAGACATAGCCCAACGTTTCGGTGAACCACGTGAAATCCATTTGTTTCTTATATGTGTGACTATTAATTATCATATGATAATTATAGGTGGTTGGAGGAGAGGGTGTCGAGGGAGTCAAATTAGCAAAGGACCCATAGGAGTGAAACCTATGTATAGTGCGTCGATTTCCACATCATCACAGGGGCCTCCTCTTGGGAGGTGCGACGTCTTATAGGCTAACCTTTCGTTCCTTGAAAATTACTTAGCACCTCACACCCTAGTTGTATTTGGAGGGGCGACGGCCACCATAAATTGTCATAGCCTACTTTCATTTGGAGGTGCAACGGCCCTTTGAATCATGTCATAGGGTAGCTCCATTGGGAGGTACGATGACTCTTGTAGATTAGAAAAACATGCGCATCACTTTCTTCTTGAAAAATTTAAGGTATGGTCTTTTATGAAAGTGGAAAGGGATGAAGGTTATGTTATATTTGGAATTTAATATAATATGTAAAATGGTGGAGGACATAATATAGTATTTAAAGGAATACCTTTTTTATATGAGGTTGATCTCACGTGGATGTTGAAGAGAATATATAAAAGTTTTATGGAATATATAAAAAATTTATTATTTTTAAACCTTTTTTTGTTATAATTTAACCTTATTTATTAAGGATCCACATTTAACCTTAATTTATTATTTCTCCACATTTAAAAGGGTTTTATAAGCAGTGATCATTAGGAGATTTTGTGCTAATGGCTAAGATGCAGAGTTCGAAGTTTGAAGTTGACAAGTTCAGTTGTAAATGCAACTTTGAGCTCTAGAAGCTCAAGATGCAGGATTCACTGGTGCAACAAGGGTTGCAAAAATCATTGATAGGAAAGTCAAAGAAACCAATAGCCATGATGAATGAGGAATGGGAAGATCTGGATGCAAAATCTCTTAGTACCATTCGTCTATGTTTGGTTGATGATGTTTTGTTTAATATCGTAGGAGAGGATACAACATCAGGCTTATGGAGAAATTTGGAAATTCTATATATGACAAAAAAACTTGACGAGTAGGATCTACTTGAAGAGATAGTTGTACAGTTTGCGGATGAAAGAAGGTACAAAAGTTGTTGACCATTTAAATACCTTCAATGCCCTTATAGTTCAATTTCCTAGTATGGAAGTTAAATTCGAAGATGAAGATAAGGCTATTACACTATTGTGTTTGTTTTCTGAGTCTTGGGATAATCTAGTCACCTCTATTAGCTTTAGCTCAATACTTTTTTCAGATTATGACTCTGTTGTGGGAGCTTTGTTGGAGAAGGAGATGAGGAGAAAATCTAGTCAAGAAACCTCAAATTCATAGGTGATGTTGGTCAGAGGTCGAACTAAAGAGAAGAATGAGAGAAGTTTTTATTGATATAAGTCAAGACACAAAAAGGGTAAATAAAAATGTTGGTACTGTGGAAAAACAAGACATCTCAAGAAAGATTGTTGGAAGAGAAAAGAATCTAAGGAAAACTCTACGAAGGAAGCAAATTTGGCTGTAACAAATTCAGGTATGAATGATCAAGTTTTATTCATTTCTAGTATTTTACAATATCAAGAATAATGGAAGTTAAATTCAGGTGCCTCCCACCACATGTGCTCACATAGAAATTGGTTCCTTTCTTACAAATCTATTGATCAGGGTGTAGTGTTTATGGGAAATGGTATTCCATGTAAAACTGTTGGGTTTGGTAGTATTAGAATTGGGATTTTTTATGGTATTGTTAGGGAATTAACGGATGTTAGATATGTACCTGAGCTTAAATCAAATTTGATTTCATTAGAAGTGTTGGATTCTTGTGGATATAAGTATACAGGTCAAGGTGGAGCACTCACATTGTCAAAAGGTAGTTTAGTAGTGATGAAGGAAACAAAGGTTGATAACCTTTATAATATGGANACATTGTCAAAAGGTAGTTTAGTAGTGATGAAGGCAACAAAGGTTGATAACCTTTATAATATGGAAGGGAGTAATGAAGTAGCATCTGAAGTGATAGATGTATCTCCTTATTTATGGCAGAAGAATCAAGGTCATAAGAGAAAGAAATAATTGTAGGCACTCATAAGCGGTAAATCATTTCCAGACTTAAAATCTTTGTTTTCAAATTCATGCTTGTTTTATATCTATGCAAGTTATGATGGTGGTATAAAGGGATGTTGTGAGTGGGATGCTACTTCTCACAAGGTCATCATTGACATTGATATAGTATGTATGGAACAACCAAAAGGGTCGATTCAAGATCGCAATGGTAAATATGTTTGCATGCTAGATAATTCATTATATGGCCTATTGGTACCCAGGCAAATATACAAGAGTTTTGAATCCTTCATTGTGATTCAGAATTTTTCAAAGGGTAGGAATGACTATACAGTTTATAGTACATTCACAATATTGATGTTATTTGTTGATTATATGCTCGATGCAAGTTGAAGCATGGATAAAATCAGTAATAAAATGACTCAGGTGGACAGGACAATTCAAATGAAGGATCAAGGAGCAACAAAACAAATTATGGGTATAGAAGTATAGAGAGATGGTAATGGTAAGATATGGTTGAAGTTTAGTATGAACATTCTAAAACCAGTTTTTATCCCTCTTTCTTTCCATTATAAGTTTTCTTCAAGCATAGGTCCTATCTATAAAGAATAAAAGGTTATGTCTCGTGTAAGTTCAGTAGGAGGTCTGTTGTATGTGATGAAATGGTTAAGACTAGATGTTTCACATGCTAATGATGTTTTCAAATACATGATAGATTCAGGTGTTGTAGTGAAATGGGTGCTTCAGCGTTTGAGAGGAACAAATGCCACCTATAATGGTTACACTGAGATGGTCTGTGATAATTGTAATGTTTATTTTACAGGTTTTTTGGATAGGAGGAGATCTATCACTAAATATGTCTCACAACACAGTTGTGTAAGACATGTTGGAGGTGGAGTGACCCCTTGGGAAATACAAACTCGTGTAGGTCACACAGGTGAGATCATGAAACCGGTTTTATTAGAGAAGCTGCAGTGGTTCTTAGCTTCTCTTGGCTTGCAAAAAGGGTGATGAACAAAAGAAAGAAGCAAGGTATCAAGTTAACTGTTGTCAAGGTGGAGATTGTTGAGATTTGGTGACAACAAATTCCTCCAAGGATGGATTTGGATCCTATTATTCTGTGTTGGTTGCAACTAAAATAGACCAAGTTAGAATATGGATAGGGATTGTATTTAATAATCAATTTCTTGTAAATGTATATAATTACATGTAAGCCCATAGAGGCAAAGAGAGAGACAGAGTGAGAAGTTGCTAGTCTGTTGTAATATCCATGATTTGAATAATAAGACAATCAATGCCCATGCTTGGTGGACGTAGACCAACGTTTGGGTGAACCATGTGAAATCCCTATGTTTCTTATCTATGTGATTGCTAATTATCATATGAGAATTTTGTTTTCCACATTTGTAATTCCAACAGTTGTGATATTTCGCTCATTCTGAGAGTGAATCACGAAGAAGAAAAAATTCCCCGTCTACGAGATGACCTTCCTGCATTGCTTAGTAGAGATGAAGGAAATAACACTAGGTGGGACTGCCTCAGGTATCCTGTACATCTTCCTGTTCAAATTAATAATAACTCTACAATGCCTAGACTCATATACAACATGACATTTCCATAAATAAGGTTGGCCCAAGAGAATATCACAAAATTTGACATCACAAAATACCTCATCTTTGAAGGGCTTGATGTTGTACGACAGTCGACACTGTTGGCTGATGTGGAGATCGCTCCCTTGGTAGATTCATCCAATGGTTTAGGCTTGTGGGTGTGGCATTGTCAGCAAGTCCAACCGCTTGACGACCTCTGTTGAGATGAGATTCTTCCATCTCCCACTATCAATGATGAAGTGCAGTGGGGTTCCTTTTACCCACATCTATGAATGGAAGAGGTTCTCTCCTTCTTCTGGCTCATCTAGTTCACCAGGTTGGAGCTTGTTGGTAGCAACGATGGCACTGGGTTCGGCGTCAATGATCTGTCTTCCCCTTTCTGGTTTTGACTCAGAGCCAGAACCTGCATATGATTCATAGGCTTTCACTTCGGCCACCACCGGTTGCTTTGAGCGGAAGTCAGTAGTGTTATGCCAAGGGCTCTTATAGAAGTCACACCAGTTCCTAGTATCTTTCTTTGTCTTTCTGGTGTCCTTATTTGTTTGTGGCTTGGACTGGTTTTCCTGATACTGTCCATAATTTATCTGTCCTTTTTTCTATGGGTTGGGGCTGCCCTTTCCTGGATTTTTCTATGAGGGGTTCCCAGGCCCAAATTGTCGCGTCTTTTGTTTGATATTATGCTCTATTTTGACAACATATCGATAGGCCGCACCCAAGGATGAGATGTCCAAAAATTCCATTTTGTTCTATATGTATCTATGAAAAGAACCATGATACTTGAGTACCATATGTCACTTTGAATATTTGATACCCATCTTGGTGCACAAGGTATGTAAGATATTTGTGAAATTGGGCACTGCTTGGTCTCTTTCTTGCCTCAGTGTGGTCCATTTGGCATACAAGTCGTCATAACTTTTGACAGGGTAGTATTTTTCTTTAATAGCATTCCTGAAGCATTCCCAAGTGGTCATGACTGTAAATAATGAGGGTTCCTCTGTTTCCTTTTGCTCACAGAAAGTTTCCCACCAATATTTGACATGGGGAATGACTTTGAGGAGTACAAAAGTAATCTTTTCTCTATTTGAAAAGTTATGGACAGAAAAATACCCTTCTAGTAGATTCAACCACTTGTCTACAGCATCTACATCTATCTGACCATCAAATATAGGAATATCAAAGTTTATTTGTATCTTGAAGTGGGTGGCGCCTCCACTCAAAGAAGATGTGTTGCATGTTGGTAGTCGTTGAAGGATTTGCGCGAAACTATCCATCATCTTGTTCCTTTGTTGCGTGAAGGATTCCTCAAGCAACATTTTGAAAGGATATCATGTCCTGTCATATTTATTTTCTCCTTCCATGAGATTTTTTCCTCAAGAGAAACAAGCTCGAGACCCAAATCTTTGTACTCTGACCTTGTTGGGGGCATGCATTAAGATGACAAGGACTAGACCGCTCTGATACCACTGATCCAGATTTTATGAGCAGAACCAAATGACTACAGATTAGTAATAGGTCCTTAACACAAAATAACAGAGATAGAGTAAAACTGGTTTTCTATTCAATAAGGAAATAAGTTGAAACTGTAAAATGCAGTGGAAAACAAGATTGTTGGAATGGTGATGGCTTATCTCGGAGAAGAGATGTCACGACTGTGCTCATTCACTAAAAGATGATTACAATGAGGCTTGGAAGGAATTTTTACAATAAACAGGAATTTCAAAAACCCTACACATCCAAAAACCTAACCCTAGGAGATGAAGCGCCATAAGTCATGTGGGCCCCATTTGGGTAAGTTAGTACATCAACTTCCCAGGGTCATAACTTTTGCATACAATCTATGTTTTAGGCGCATGATAGATTGTTGGAAAGGTATCTTCGAGGAGATTCATTTAGGGGGATCAATCAAAGACTTAGGCTATCTTGAAAACCTCGATCACGAAAAACCTTCATTTAGGCCTTCAAAATGGCCCCAAAAGTTTAAAACTGCTAAAAACAGTAAATTACCAAAATTGTTAGAAAATTGTTTAGAGAAAGTTGGAAAAGGTGGGTGGCCACCGATATCCACCTGGATCACCGAAGCTTGGAATTAAAAAAATCCATTTAACTCCAGCAAAAAGGAGCTAGAATGGGTAAAAATTCTCAAAGTCATGAATTCTCTTCGACCGTCGGATCAGAGGAAGAAGAGGAAATCCCGTCTGTTAGCACTCTGTAATTTCCAAGGATGAGAAAAAAATGGGCAGAGGTAACTACAAGACCACTTTGGATTCAAGGATCTATCCCTCTAAGACTCATAGAGGGATCTCTCTGTATGATTTAGCTTTGTTTTGATTAGAATGTTAGGCTAGTTAGAAAGTACGGGGTTGTTTGTTTGTTTTGAATTGTTTGGTTGGAACAGGGGAAAATGGACCATTGGGAAATGGATTTAAGACATGAAATTCAATGGTTTACATTTTAACACTAGCTTAAAACCTCCCTGTAACACTAAGGAAAAATAGGCACCCTGTTCAGCAGGTTAAAATGATGTAGAGGTGGTATGAAAGAGAGTAAAGCCCACTGTAATAAGAGGCACCTAATAGAGGATGAATCTCTTATGGAAGATTTAGAAGAAGAAGGACAAGAGGAATTCAACCAAACAGGGAATCTAACCAAATATGAATCCTTGGAGTAAAAACCATGAACACATAAACAAAAACCACTACATAAGAGGCACCTAACCATGGGTGAATCCCTACATCCAGTTGCAAAAGAATAAACACATAGATTTGATAGTTGAAACAAAGCATCTAGAAATGGATGAATTATGGAACAAAGAATTAGAAATACACAACAAGCATATTCTATGGTGAAAGGAGCACCAAACAAAGATGAATTCTAGTCACACTGCTCTTAGAAAAGTGTTGTAAGATAAAAAAAATAAAATAGAGAAAATACATGTTGAACATAAGCGTCATGATGAATCTCGAGCCATAAACAGGCTTGTTATATTAATCCCACAAATAAATAAGCATAGAATTCATACATTTGCAGGGGTTTCCCTTCCTGAGAATTTTGCAGGGCCCAGGCATCCTTTCACATAGGTTGAACCCCTATTCTATTTCAAGCTGCTCAATAAATAGGAAAATTAAGATTACAGTTGTCTCCCACATTTAGGAGTCAAAACCGATATTCATACTAATAAATAAAAAAATATGGAAAATTTTTCTTGATATCTTGAATTGTGAATATTACTTTAATTTGATCATTTGGTCAATCTGAAACTTCCACCTTGATATCTGGAGTTTGATTGCTACATGTTCACTATTAATCTAGAAAATGTTTTGACCTAGTGATTCTTCTCCTAGAAAACATAGATTGATCTGCCACCTCTTCTTTGAAAGATATATTATTTCCAACTGTCCCTTGTTGGTTTGATGTCTAGGATGCGTTCCTACAAATTTATAACTTCTAATTTTTTGTCTGCCACTTTGCCCGGTCAATTTGATTTATTCGCCTCCCAAAATTATGAAACAATAAGGTCCAAGGAAGTATTTGATTCTCCCAATATGATATGTCCATGTAAAATATGGGAGAGTATTTTTTATATCATCTTGTTCTGAGCAAAAACCTCTCTAGGGTTTTTGAAACCCATCTCTACCTATCCGGGATCTGGGTTTTAAAAAGATGTGTCGAACAGTAAAATATGAAATTCCAAAAAATAGGGCTTAAATATGCTATTGATTCTCCCAAACCATGGAACCTGTGAAAAAAATGAGAGAGGTTATTGAATTTCATCCCGTTGCAGAAAAAAACCTCTTTCATTTTTTCAAAATGAACCCTGGTTCTCCTGGAATCCACCTTGTAAGACGACTAGTAAAACCTTGTGAAAAACGGTTTTTTTGGGGGGGAAGGTGGTATTCCAAAGGGGGGAACGTGGTAAAAGGTTTTAGGGCAGGGGGTCCAAAATCCTGTGGTAGCAACATGTGGCAGGGGTGGTTTTACTTTCCGGACCCCCTTTGGTTGAATGACGTAAGGGGGGGGGTCCGGAATATGGAGAAGGGGAGTGGATTTTTATAGTTAGGATATAATTGTTTTCATTTTTATTCAATTTGTTTTTTTGTTTTTTATTTGTTTTATTTTTATTTTGTTTTCATGTGTTTTATTTATTATATTTTCTTTTTATTTATTTTATTTATTATATTTTAATTTTTTTTTTATTATTATTTGTTTTAATTTTTAAATTGTCTTATTTTTTTTATGTTTTGTTCTTTGTTTTTTAATTTTTCGTTTAATGTTTAATTAATGTTTAAATTTTTAATTAATAATTGTTGATTATTTACAAACACAGGTGTTAATTAATTATTAATTAATTTGTTATTAGCAACCCTAACCTAGTTTTACCAATCTAACTACACTTAATATTACTACTAGCCTAATTAAATTAACTTTACTAAGCTAATTAATATTAACAATGCCACTAACCATTCATTATTAACCTATTGTTTTTTAGCCTAAGCTTGTTTATTCATGCAGGGACAAAATTGGTGGAGGGGTGAAAAAGTAGAGGGTGAGGGAATGAAGGGTGCAACAATAGATGGGTTAGCAAGGATAAGTTGATGATGTAGCAGGAAGATGAGTGAAGGATGATGAAAAATGGAGGGGGAAGTGACGCGAGTCAGMAAGTGAGAAGATATATCATGAGACCAACAAATGATATCTGAAACATCAGATTACCTATAATTGTAGGACCCTAACATAGGGATGGCAGCTCTTTCAAGAGGTGACAAGAACCACATAACTTTGAACATGCATACCAGTGCTTTATCCATTGGGATGATCCCAAACTRTAACCTTTTCTATCCAACATCCTTTGTGGTYGATCTTTAAGTAGAAAACTAATCTGTATATCGAATTTGAACTGAGGAAATATTTGAAAGATGCTCACAACCMTAAGCTTATTTTCATAATGCAAACCTGACTACTGAAAATATGCTTACCTAGTAAGCTTATTTATGTACATATAATCATATTATAACATGMTGAAATTATGTTCATTTAGGTAATGGRAAAATGCCAATGAAGCCAATATATCAGTTGATCCAATAGCTCATCTCTTTTACTATTTTTAACAGGCATCAAAACTAGAGATTGTAAAGGCATAAGGAACTGATTTCCAACCTGATCTTCATAACATAAAGCTTTGGAACTATGGAAAATCAAAGAGGCTCTAGGTATCAATTGACATTCTGAAAATAAGAGCTCCCCCATATAGATATCAATAGGATCTTGATAAACATGACCTATTTCTTGATATTCAAATTCAAACACTTCAAAACCAAGACTTGGTAATGTACATATATTATCTATATTATTATGAAAATTCTTATTTGACTGCAGATTTTCTAATGAACTTTGAAAAGAAACTCATGTTGAACAAGACCATGAAAGAGACTGCCTAATCATGTCTATATCATAATCGCTTTTAAGTCCATAACTATCAAATGAAACATGACTTGGACAACACAAGTCATCCAACGCATCAACTATTGGATCATGTAGGAACTGACGTGAATGTTGCATTGATTCCAATGAAACTTCTTGATTTTATATGTGTTTATCCTTAAGTAGATGCTCATGGATATTAGCAGCATTTTTCTTCAAAAACTGAAATGAATTAAAGCTTAATGGTACAAAATTATACTGCATCAATTCATCTATGGTTTGACTATCAATGTAAATCAAGGGACGCAGTCCTAGATCTAGAACATCTTCCATGTCATGAATGACATCCTCAACAGATTCATTAGAACATTCTTCATCCCTACTACTGACAAATTTCTTATAATTTTATCTCGGAAATTGAAATGAAGAAAAACATAAGGGAAAATACTTACCACTTACTCTTTCTGCACTTCCCTCATTGTTTTCATAATTAACATAACAGGTTGACTATCATATTTGATTTATAACTAATCTTCTTCTTTTTCCCAACAACATACCTATGTTTTCTTTGAAGAATCGACCTTAATGTATTCATAATGATATTGATCATACTTGGGTAGATCATCCATGAAAGAAATGTCATCAAACATACACATCATGTCAGTTGATTTCTCTACTGCCAGTTGATTTTGAGTTTCATCTTGGATGATGTTGTGAATCGAATCCATAAAATAATCATTTTCTGATCTATGATACCTAGGATGAGATGCAAAATGATTGGGAACAGTGACCCTTCCTCTCTCTGAAACAAATGGAACATGGTATCTTTGAACATCAAGTTCTTCTCTTATCATAACCTTTTGCATCATATATTTCATTGTGTTTGCCAAAATTTCTATCTTTTCTTCTGAAGATTCCAGTTGCTCCTTTGTTAGTTTCTTCCTTTCTTCTACCTTGATCTTTGACCTTTTGATGAGAAAATTATCTTCCACACTAATTGTGTTGTCCTGAAGCTCCTTGAGTGTAGTAGTTTTCCTTTCTCTCAACTAAAATGCCATCTATGGATCAAAGGAATATAGGTAGTGTAAGAGAGCTAAACTAGGAGGAGGTTATATATCATCAGTCATTGAATTGTAAACTTGATTGAATCTGGCTGAAAAGTGTTGCATTGTTTCTCCTGGATGTCTTTTTAAATGATCATACTCTTCTAAAATAAGAAAAATATTTCTCTTGTTCTCCCATTTACCAAGGAATACTTCTACAAACTGATGAAAATTGGATATGCTTGCATTTCACAAACTTTTGAACCATTCCTTAGCTCTATCTTGCAAAGATAGAGCAAAAAGTCTAATGTAGACATCATTTTCCTCAACCTCAAAAAGATCAAGAAAATTCTCAAAACCCTGAATGTGTTTCTCAACGGTGATGTTACCATATTCTCCATCAAACCTAGGAAGGTATTTTTAATAATTTGTAGGGAAACCATGGAGTATAGGAGATAATACAAGGGGATTGTATCTATCTGGAGCATTTACAAGTGTAAGAGTATGTACATGGACTGTAAAACTAGGCTTGATCTCTTGAGGCTCATGAGGTTTAATTTCATCAACATAAGTTTCAGCAATATGATGTTGGACAGATCATAAAAAGAGAAGAAATAATTAAAAATAAAACCTATTATGTGTTGGATAAAATTCCATCTTGAATACCTGATCTTTTATGATCGTCTGATCATGTTTCAGGTTCTTCCTCCAGTGGAGTCTTTGAATTGAAACTTATTTGGATGATTCAACCTTCTTATGTCTGATCACTGTCCACCATTAGTAATCAAATATGGAACTTGATATGTTTTTTTGAGGGAGGTTCCCTAGGGGAGTCACTGCTATGTTATCACTCTATAATTTCCAAGGATGAGAAAGAAATGGGAAGAGGTAACTACAAAACCAATTTGGAGTCAAGGATCTATCCCTCCAAGACTCAAAGAGGGATCTCTCTATATGATTTAGCGTTGTTTGGATTAGAATGTTAGGCTAGTTAGAAAGTACATGGTTGTTTGTTTGTTTTGAATTGTTTGGTTGATACATGGGAAAAAGGGCGATTAGGAAATGGATTCAAGACATGAACTTCAATGGATTACAGTTTAACATAGGTTGAAAAAATCCCTGAAACACTGAGGCAAAATAGGCACCTTGTTCAGTGGGTTAAAATGATATAGAGGTGGTATGAAAGAGAGTAAATCCCACTATAATAAGAGGCACCTAACAGAAGATGAATCTATTATGGAAAATTTAGAAGAAGAAGGACAAGAGGCAATCAACCAAACAGGGCATCTAACCAAAGATGAATTCTGGGGGGGGGGGAATCATGAACACATAAACAAAAACCACTACAAAAGAGGCACCTAACCATGGGTGAATCCCTACATGCAGTTGCAGAAGAATAAACACATAGATATGATAGTTGAAACCAAGAATCTAAAAATGGATGAATTCTAGAATAGAGAATCAAAAATACACAACAAGCATATTCTATGGTGAAAGGAGCACCAAACAA
>JASDQU010503321.1:50362-65361 GCA_032191745.1 Picea mariana | reverse complement strand
ACTTTGTGAATTGCAAATGCAGTTGAAAGAGTTATTGGACTTAGGGATAATAAGGCCCAGTGTCTCACCTTGGGGTGCACCAGTAATTTTTGTAAAGAAGAAGGATGGATCCTTACGACTGTGTATAGACTACAGGTACTTGAACCCTACTACAGTGAAAAATAGGTACCCAATTCCACGAATAGATGACCTCTTCGATCATATGAAAGGAGCGACAGTATTCTCAAAGATTGATTTGCGATTTGGGTATAATCATTTAAGGATTAAGGAAGGCGATATCCAAAAAACTTCCATTTGAACTCGGTTTGGACATTATGAGTTTGTCGTAGTACCTTTCGGATTGACCAATGCACCAGTAGTATTCATGAGCCTCATGAATGGCATATTCCGAAAGTACTTAGATCGATTTGTAAAAGTCTTTCTAGATGACATACTCATTTATTCCAAGAATGAAAGAGAACATGAGGAACACTTATGAGTAGTGTTGTCCTACCTTAGAGAGAAAAAGATGTATGGGAAGTTGTCAAAGTGTTCCTTTCAGAAAGAGATTCACTATTTAGGTCATATCATTTTTGGTGAAGGAATCTCTGTGGACCTAGAAAAGGTAAAGGCCATTATGGAGTGGCCAGTGCCGAAAAATGCCCATGAGGTGAGAAGATTCATGGGGATAGCAGGTTATTATAAGAGATTTGTGGAGGGATTATCCAAAATAACGAAACCCATCACCACTTTGTAGCGCAAGGGGGTCAGGTATGAATGGACAGAAGAATGTGAAAATACATTCATCGAGCTTAAGAGATTACTCACTAGTGCGCCAATTCTACGAGTGTCCAACATGGAAAAGGACTTCACCGTCTGCATGGATACCTCAAAGAAAGGGTTGGGGGATGTGCTAATGTAGGATGGAGGAGTGATATCTTATGCGTCAAGGAAGTTGAAGAAACACGAAGAGATATATGCCACTCATGATTTAGAGTTGGCAGCTATAATGCTAGCTCTGAATCTTTGAAGGCACTATCTTGTGGGGTGAAACTTTGAGCTCAAAATGGACCATCAAATTTTAAAACATCTCTTCACTCAAAGAGATACGAATTCCAGGAAAATTCGATGGAGTGAGTTTATGAGTGAGTACGATTTTGGTATTTCATACATAAAGGGGAAGGAAAATGTGGTCACAGATGCCTTCAGTAGGAGACCACATGTCTTCTCCTTGGTACCCTTAAAGGTCAATCTGAGGGAACATGTGTTGACAAAACTCCAAGGAGACAGTTGGTATTTAAAATTTACTTCAAACCTCCAAAGTGGGAGGCAATTAGATCCAAAGTATCAAGGATATAGTCTGGAGGCAGACAGACTATTAAGATATCGAGGAAGGATATACATCCCTGAAGATGGGGATATTCGAAGCATCATACTGAAGGAATCCCATAGAGCACTTTATTGTGCGCATCCAGGTGTGAAGAAGATGTACGCAAACATGAGGAAGCTCTTCTTCTAGGTAGGCATGAAGCATGATGTAGTCCATTTCATCACCAAATTCCTAGAGTGTCAACAAGTGAAAGCCAACCACCATCACCCGGCAGGCCTCCTACAACCAGATGATGTTCTTATGTCCAAGTGGGAAGTCATCTCTATGGATTTTGTTGTGGGGTTACGCTCACATCTCATAGATGCAATGCCATTCTTGTGATAGTGGATAAGTTAACCAAGAGTGCTCATTTTATTCCAATTAGAGACACTTATGATGTCACTGACATGGCACGTGTGTTTGTAAGTGAGGTTATCTGTTTGCACAGGATACCTAAGAAGATCATTTCAGATAGGGACTCCCGATACACCTCTAGTTTTTGGACAAGTTTGCAGTCAGTGTTGGGGACTTAGTTGAACTTAAGCACATATTATCATCCTGAAATAGATGGGAAAACTGAGAGAGTAAATCAGGTCATGGAAGACATGCTCAAGATGTATGTCATGGATAATCAAACCTAGTGGGAGTAGTAACTACCTTTGGTAGAGTTTTCCTACATTAACATTTTTCATAGCTCCATCGAAATGCCACCTTATGAATCTCTATATGGAAGGCCATGCAGAACGTCGTTGAGTTGGGATAGACTAGAATACCGAGTAACAGTTGGGCCAGAATTGATTCAAGAGATGGAGGAACAGGTGATTCAGATTAGGCAGAGACTAAAGAAAGTACAGGATATGCAGAAAAGTTATGCGGATGGACACAGGACCGACTGAGGTTATGAAGTGGGATACCAGGCTTTCATTCGTATCAGTACTAATAAGAGTACCATACGGTTCAGGAAGGGGAAAAAGTTGTCACCTCAATTTATAGGACCATTCAAATCCAAGAGAAAATTGGACCCGTTGCCTATCGTCTCGTACTACCACCCCACCTATATAAAACTGATAATGTATTTCATGTACCTAGTTTACGTCATTATGTTGTTGATGAATCACATAAACTAAATTGGAAGGAATTGCAGGTATCAGATGTGGGAACTCTCATGGTAGAACCATTACGCATATTGGACCATAGAGTTCGAAAGCTCAGGAACCATCTGGTAGACCAAGTTATGGTCCAATGGGACAAGTATAGTCCAGGATCTGCTACTTGGGAAGATGTCAAGACATTACAATGAGACTATCCCTCACTGTTTTTGACCACCTCGAGAATATGTTTCTCGAAGGTGGGGTGTATGTAACACCTCCTTTTGACTTAGATAGCCAGGATTACCTGAGGCCTACTTATATTATTTTCTATTCACAGTGGAACTATTAAATGATACACTTAAACTTTAAAATGTATGAACTTTTATGAATGTTTAAATTTTATTGATGATGATGTATATAATGCGATCTGCTATGTGAATGTAAGTTTTATGAATGTTTAAATGTTATTGATGATGATGTATATAATGTGATATGCAATGTGAATGTAATTTTTATGAATGTTTAAATGTTATTGATGATGATGTATGTAATGCGATCTACTATGTGAATGTAAATTTTATGAATGTTTAAATGCTATTAGAATGATGTTGGATATGATGCAATCTATTTTGATAAATGATAATATTATGAATGGATGAAATTGAATTATGGGATATTATGAGATGTATTTCTAACTTGAAAACTTTGATGTTAAGTTGTTGGTACACGGATACCGAATTGAAATGATGATTACATGCAATTACATGATGATAATGCGTAGAAATGTATGAGTTTGTGTGATAGACTAATCTGCAGGTTATGGGCTATGAAATAGCCAGGGAATAATGATGATGAAAGTGTATATCATGACCACTAGCCAAGAAACATTATGGTATGAATATTTGTATGTGAAATTATATTGGTTTGGATGCATTTCTATGATATGTGGACCAGCATAGAATTTCAGGTGATGAAACTGCCCAAAACCGAATAAACAATGAAAAAACTCCTAGCAACATTGTGCCACTATATATTCCATTGCAAGGTGTGGACCCTAGTTATGATTAGGATGGGTGGAGGCATTTCCCATCGTGTATCCTCTGAAACCTGAAGTCATGGGAGGACGGTGTTAGCTCATTCTCCCCAAGACGTGTGATGATGACTGTCAGTTGCCTGTTGGGGAAGCTTGGTCGAGATAGTGACACTTCCGCTTACAGATTCTATTTGGAGTTAGTTCAATATAGTTGACACTCCAAGATAGTCCAGCAGAGGAAGGATAGGAATGGAAATGAAAGTAGGTTAGGGAGGAAGGATGAGTAGAAATAGTTGAGAGAGTATGAACATTTGTCTGATGGTGGAATTTAATGTTTTCCCTTCTAAAAAGAAAATGTGTATATATGAATATTCATAATTATGTAACTAAACCATAGTTGTCTAAATAAAATTGTTGAACTAGATAATTGTAATTAAAGGATTTCGCAAACATTTGATTGGTTATTGTCTTTTATAAAAGATTAGTCTTGTCGATTGGATTGGATGCATACATAAATTACTAGAGGGTGATAGTTATTGATTATTAGTACATGCACGAGACTTGTATGTACTATCTACACATGCATTTCGTGTACATGTACACTAGTATGTATGAGTTTTCTTGACTTACTTACTAATAATGTCGGTTAATTGTTATGAATGTGTGAACCATGTTTCTTTTCATTTGTACCATGAGATACCTTAACTTTGGGATGAAGTTTCCTGAAGGGTGAGTGTATGTGATGACCCTGCTTAAATAGATGTATAGGGATTATTAATTATAATTAATTTGATAATCTGACTGTCCTAATATGTTAGTTAAACAATAATTATTTCTTAAATAATATTAACTAATTAATTATTTGTCCATATTTGTCAGTGATTAATTAATTATTAATTGACTCATTAATTAATTAAGTAAATAATTAAAGGGGGTTAATAATTTAATGTATTAAAGATTTGCATATACGGGGGGAAGAAACATTAAATAAGGGGATAAGATATTAAATATAGGGATAAGATAATAAATAAGGGGATAAGATAATAAATAATAGGATGAGGAAATTAATGAAGGGGAGGAGAGTCGGTGAAGGGGGAATATGACGGGGAAGAGTCTTACGGGGAGGATCATTCTTTTGGAGGGGGAAGCATTTTGAGGAGGAGGATATATTTCTATGGGATATTTTTCTGTGGAGATCTATGGTGTGAGGAGTTTGATGTTTGTGGTTTTTGGTGAATCAACTAGTGGGGGACACCAGGTTGCTGGGGGTTTTGGGCACGAGGGCCAAGATATCCTTACGATATCCTAGAGATAGGGAGTCAGAAAGGTTGCTCCTAGCTGGCAGGGAGGAAAACTCGGTTTTGGGTAGTGTTTGACATAGTTTCAAATTCAACAAAGGACAACCAGATCAACGAGGGAATTAGCATCAGGAAGAGGTAATTATTCTTATTCTGTTATGAAATTGTTGTTCTTTAATTAATTTAACATCCTTATATGTTGAATGAAAGAAATTATTGAGTCTTTCTATGTAGAAGTAATCTAATCGGTTTCAATTTATGGATTTTAATAGACTGAAATTAATTTGGTCCCTACAGTATCTCTTTCCTGTTCTTTTTGTAAATGAGAAAAAACTTTTATTAGTATTTAAAGATACAGTTTGATTATGAGTGGTTGTAGGCCCTCCATATTTGTAATATTTTGATCTCAAGGGATCCGATCCTAACCTAAGAGATAGGAAGATGATATTTCCAAAAGACTCTTTAAATACTCTGCATTTTGTAAATGAAAGACATATTTGCCTGGAACCAAAGATGGAGGAATGATTTTTCAAGACTTGATGGAACAACGTACAACATTTTGGTTTTAGTCCTTTGTTAATAGTGTTTTATTAATGTTTTTTTTTTTAATATTGGTGCATTAATATGTCTTGTAGCTTTAGACTCAATGATATGTTATGTTTTAGGATATTCATGTTATAAATATCGTTCATAATTTGTTGTTCCATATATTGACACTGTGATCATCTTTTCAATTTCAATATCATGATTTCTCTTAGATGTTTAGTTCAAAAATGAAGTGAACGTATTACATTTATATTTCTCTGACTGTAATTATTTATGATCATAAGATCACAAAATTAATATGTGTTCCCTATTCTATTGCTAAAATCCTGGCTGCCAATTCACTCTATGAATTTATTCAGAACAGTTTCAGTATAATTCTATTATAGATTTATCTCGTAGGCATTGCAACTGGATTCTCTTGATTCACATAGAGGCATGGACACAGTTAATGAACTGACATTATGTTATCTTCTTTATTTCTAATTTTTGTCATTTTATATATTAGTGAAACCAGAAATTTTAGATCAGCTTTGCCTATCTGTACATCTGTGTTTCATAACTTAGTTAATTCAAGTTTTGTTAGATTCTTAATTATAAAAAAGAAAATATTCAATTTTTTTTTCTTTATCTTCTTCTGTAAACAATTATTTTATTGATTTCGTAAGTTTCTAGTAAAACTTTCAACTTGTAAATCATGTTCATAAGCGATATTTGTATGTTTTTCTTTTCTATTCAAATATAATTATATATATATAATTATACTAGAGTTCATGTATATATTATTATTTAACATTAGTTAGTTTTTCCTTTTCATTATTCTAGGATCTTAGATTGGCTAATGGAGCCACTAAACCCATCAAAACAGGTTACACCAAATGACTTGGGTTACTTGGACAACCCCGGACCGGACCTGCTCTTCCAAGTTGATGGCCAATCAATTTCTCCCATCAACAAATGGTGCTAGAAGGAGGGATGATTTAAATTGAGGACACGTAGGATTCGTAAAACTCCTCCCCCACACACTCGCTCCCCTGTAGTAACATGTAGTTTCTCAGACAACAACGTTAATTCTGAGATTCCCGTTTAGTTGGTGAAACCAAATCCTCAAGGGAACGATGTAGAAGAAATTGTTGGTCAGTCACTCATAAGGACACATAGTTCCTTGGCCCGTATCAGAAAACCTAGTAGGCCTCTTAATCAACCTTTAGATTTCTTGGATATCTAAGAACAACTTGAAGGCACTGGTCTACTTTTGAAATCTTCAAGAGATAATCCCACAGATCCGGATGAAACACCTATCCTTGAAGTGAGAGGATTTGGTATTCCACCTTCCCCACCTCATTCATATCCATCGTCTTTAGGAGGAGAATCATCTGATGAAGGAAGTTCCTCATTTGAACCATGTTAGCCTTTGACACCATAAACACCCATGGAAAACCAAAACAATCTTTCCATACCTTGGCTCGATCAAGATGTCGTAGTTGTACCTGGGTCTCAACATCCATTACCAAAACACCTGGAGAAATGGTTGCCTAAGTTTGATCTAGATTCTAAACAATCTGTTGAGGATCACATGAAGAAATTTTTGTTGGCCATTAGACTCTGAAGTGTAGAGCATGAAGATGTAGTATGCATAATTTTTCCTTATACATTTGAGGGAAATTCCTCCACATGGTATTTCACACAACATCCCCAGACCATTGTCTCTTGTGACAAATTTGAAACCGGCTTCTTAGAGAAATTTGGAGACGATAAAACTCATGAAGTATTGGCTATGGAACTTTCCAACCTAAAAATGAACCGTAAAGAGAAAGTAAAATATTTCAACCAAAGGTTTATTGCATTAAAAAATTGAATTCTTGTAGATTCAATTCCTGCTGAGAGTCTAATTGTTTCATATTATACCAAAGCTCTACATAATAATATAGAAATTTGGGTTAAAATGTCTAAAAAGTATACATTTTTGGAAGTCTTCAAGGAGGAAATACAAATTGAGAAATACATATTAAGTTTAAAGGATAATCTCAATAGTGAAGCTAAAACAACTTCATCTTCTAAAAAGAAAGTAGAAATCCTCACTAGGCCTGCTCACACTAAAAGTCAACCAGAAACTTTAGATCTAGAAAGCTTGCAGAAGGCTTTCCAAAAACTATCAAATAAATTCATGGACTTGAAGAGGTCAGTTGAGGAGGCATCCTAAAGAAAAGGTGGTTTTAAACCACATTTCAGAAAACCTTTTCCTCCCAATCGACCAAATTCGACCAAAGAAGGTCTTAATTTCGAAAGCTTACAATACACTTTGCAAACCATGCTAGAAGAACATGATAACTTTGTCCCTCCTGAAAGTTCCAAAGATGTAGTTGAGGAAGAAGTGCCTGAAGAAGAGGACTCATCTCCTAATATCTTTGAACATTTTTTTGACAGTATTTTCCAAGCAAACTTTGAAACTGTCCACCCTTACAACAAAAGAAGCAAAACACATAGTAAACCATCTTTTGAATTGAGTAATAATGTGAATCCAAAACAGCTGAAACAAGATGAAATAAAACATAGTTAAGTAGCCCCAATTTTAGAATATGACTTGATTGAAGATTTGAAAAAACTAAGTGCTAATATTTATGTTTTCGAGCTTTTGAAATTCCCTCTTATTCTGCAGAAAATGTTGCAATATATCACAGAAAATAGTAAGAACAATGATCCTAGCAATGAGAAGATTGTATAAACCACTTCCAAAACAGACAAAAATATCCCTACTAAAACAATATATGTACCTCTGGATAAAAGGTATTTAGCTAACAAGATTGTATGAAATGTAGATAAAACAGTTTTAGGGACAATGACAAAAAGTCAGCAGAATTATGTTGTTAATGCTCGTAAAAATGTCCTGCCTTTCTTGTTAAATTTTGAAATTTTATAGAAATGTACATAAATGCATGGTTGATTCCAGTGCATCATAAAATGTAATGCCTTTCTATATGTTTCAAAAAATTAACGTAGAAGTTCAACCTTTTGATATCAAAATCATTCAACTTGATCAGACAAATGCCAAGGTAATCAATGAACTTAAGAAATTCTTGGTTAGGTTATATACTAATCCTAAGGCTCACCAAATTATTGACATAATTTTTTTTACATCCCTAAAATATATGGTTTTTTTTTAAGCAGGGATTGGTCCGAACAACTGCATGGTTATTTTTCCATAGATTGGTCTCATCTGTGGTTGCCGAAAAATGGACATCCCAATAAAATCAGGATAAATCATGAACGTTATCTCAAGCATACCATGACGGATCTAAATGATGAAAATGAACCATTTACTGCATCTACTAATTTGTTTGAAGTGCACGGAATGAAAAACTTCTTTGGTAACTTCATGACCAAAATTTCACCTTTCAATGATTCTGGGCGACAATCAGATCTTATGACCTATAATCAATCATTAGCTTCACCGAGTGTGTCAAATATTATTGATGAAGCTCAAATTTGGTCACTATAATTTGACGGATCCAAATCCAAAGAAGGAGTCAGTGTTGGATGTGTACTCATCAATCCCTCAGGTAATAAAACTTTCATTGCCTCTCGATTAGAGTTCAAGTGCACCAATAACACTGTCCAATATGAAGCGCTTTTGCAAGGACTCAAGAAAGATGTGGATATGGATGTATAAAATTTAGTAGTATTCATTGATTCAGAAATCATGGTCAGGCAGGTAAGGAACTCCATACATTTCTTGTCTCCACATCTGAAAATATACCGAATTGAGGTATGGAGTTTAATGCAAAAATTTTCAGCATTTAACATAAATTCCATCCCTAGACTAAGTAACCGGGAGGCTAATTTATTGCCTAATGCCACTTCTAAATTGTTTCCCACATAAGGTATTTGTCCTAATTCATTCTTGATTGAATTGTTGTTCAGGCCATCGATCTTGGATAACATCACCAATTGGAGAGTGTTTGACGATGATCAACAAATCATCAACTTTTTTCATATGGAAGACACCATCCAAGGTGCGGTTATCGACGAAGGCAGTCACGATGAAAACCTTCACAACTTCACGGTGATATCATATACTAGATCTCCAGAATCAAAGTTCGATATGGTGAATCTTATCCCCAAATATATTGTAAGATTAGAAAAGTTTTATGACTTGCATCATAAATTTAGAGGGTTAGTTAATTGTAAAATGAACAGTTCTTCCTTGACTTATGGAATGGTGAATTTAGGGAATAAAGATAATACTCAAAACATCAATTTGGGAATGATATTCTCCGAGAAAGAATGATCTACCTTTATAAAATTATTTAAAGAATTCAAAGATGTTTTTTCTTGGACATATGATGACCTCAAAACATTTGATCCTAATATAATACAACATGTCATTCCCATGAAACCCCAAACTCAACCATTCCAATAGAAATTAAGAAAGATACACCCCAAATTAAAACCCATGGTCAAGAAAGAACTGAATAAACTACTAAATGCAAATATAATTTTCCTGGTGAGACACACAATGGGTGTCTAATCTAGTTCCTATAAGGAAGAAAAGCGGTGAAATTCAACTCTATGTCGACTTTCGTAACTTGAAACAAGCGTTTGATAAAGACAACTATATTGTTCCTCCGATGGAACAAATCCTTCAACAGGTATTTGGTTCAGAAAGACTATCTCTGCTAGATGGTTTTTCAAGATATAACCAGGTCCTCATGTCACCCCTAGATCAAGTCAAGACCACTTTTCGTACCCCATGGAGGACTTATGCCTACAGGAAGATTCCTTTTGGGATTATAAACTCCATGGCCACTTTCCAGAGAAAAATGGACATTGCTTTCCATGGTCTCATAAACCATTAGGTAGTGGTCTATCTTGATGATGCTACCATTTATTCTAAAAACAAGAAAGATCACCTGTCTCACCTTAGGGTTGTCCTAGAGTGATGTTGGAAGTACAACATATCTCTCAACCCCAAGAAATAAGAATTTGTGGTAGAACAAGGAAAACTACTCGGGTTCATAGTATCCAATGACAGAATGATCATCGATACTGAAAGAACCCAAACCATTGTCAAACTCCCCCCTCCTTCCTCCAAAAAAATCCATGCAATCCTTTTTAGGCTAGATTAATTTCATCAAAAGATTTGTCCTAAATTTCTCAGAAATGGTAAGACCCTTACAAAATTTAATTAAAAAATATATCCAGTATCACTAGGGTCCCCAAGAAAGTCAAGATTTTAATTCTATTAAAAAATCAATAATAGAAACTCCTTCCTTGATGATTCTTGATTTCTCTAGAGATTTCACTCTTTACACCTTCGCCTATGACCGATCTTACACTGTTGTGTTAACAAAAAAAAATGTTGAAAGAAATGAAATACCCATTTCCTTGATGAGCTCATATTTTAAAGGAGTTGAACTAAATTACCCAACCATAGATCAATAGGTGTATGTTGTTTTTAAAAAAGTGAAACACTTCCAGTCATATCTGCTAAAATCCAGAGCTAAAGTCATTGTCCCTTACCCCTCTATAAGAAACTTGTTAGTACAGAAGGAACTAGGTGAAAAATGGGCAAAATGGATGGCGTCATTACAAGAGTATGACCTAGAAATAACTCCCTCACAATTTTTTAGAGGTCAAGGCCTATGTAAACTAGTGGCTGACTCAGTTGAAGAACATGAAAAGAAAATTAACATCTCGACTAAAAATCAGCACAATGAGAAACAAATAAATTGTACACAAGCTATTGCTAATTCTTGGTATGGTGATATTAAATTTTATTTGACACATGTATTTTCTCCTTGCCATATTAATCCTAGGAATAGAAGAGCACTCAACTTAAAATATGCATCTTTCCAATTCATAAATGATGTATTATTTCGAAAGAATTTTGATGGTGTTCTTATGCGTTGTTTGGAAAAAGATGAAGTGGGGAAAGAATTATCTGAACTTCATGCAGGTGAAGTTGGTGGACACATTGGTGGAGACACCACTGCCCGGAAAGTATTAAGAGATGGTTATTATTAGCCCATGTTGTTTAAATATGCCCACACCCTATGTCACAAATGTATAATTTGCCAAAAGGTTGTTGGAGGGGTGAAAAAAGAAGCATTCCCTTTACAAACCGCTACTATAGATTCACCTTTTCAATAGTGGGGTCTTGATATCATAGTCCCAATCAATACTTCTTCTTGACAGTAGCACAAGCATATTATTACATCAACACATTATTTTACCAAGTGGTTCGAAGGTGCACCTTTGAAAGTGGTGCATCAGGTAGTATCCTTCCCTAATTCGAATATCATTACTATATTTGAAATTCTCGAATGTTTAGTTTTTGATAACGCATCTTATTTCTCGTCCCTGGATATGAACATGTTCACTTTAGAAAAGGGGATCAAATTAAAATATTCTTCCAGCTACTACCCCCAAGGTAATGGTCTAGCAGAATCATCAAACAAAAATTTAATCAATATCATCAAGAGGACAGTTTCTAAAAACCATAAGAATTGGCACAACACACTATTTAATGCACTTTGGGATGATAGAGTGAAACCCAAAACCTTTATTGGTATGTAAGGTTCTGCTCAACAGAGCCTTATAAAACAAAAAAAAATTATTTTAAAGAAATGTTATCCTAACATTTCCATAACTTCATAACCAGCAGATAACTAATAACCATCATATAACCATTCATCTTAAATAAAATTTATGAACAGATCCTAATAAGCTTATGAAGAACGACATAACACTACATATTCCTTATAATACATAAAACAAATACATAAAATAAAATACCTCTTCCTGGTGCTAATTCTCGCTGATTTGCTTTGTCCAGCCTGCTGCTTTGCCCAGGCTGCTGCTTTGACCAAACCCTGCCCAAAACGACTAACCACTTAACCAACTAGGAGCATCCTATCTAGCTCCCTAGGTCCAGGATACCAAAAAGAATCCTGGCCCCCATGCCCAAAACCCCCAACAACCCAGTGCCCCCCTGCAACGATTCACAAAAACCCCCAAAACCAAAACTCCCAACACCAGAAAAATAAGCAAACCAGAAATACAGTCTTGTCCTCTCCAATAATTCTTCCTCCCCCAAATTATCATAATCCCCTCCCTTAGGACTCTTCTCTTTCATATCTTCCCCTTCACCGACTCTCCTCCCCTCCATTAATTACCTTATCCCCTCCTTTATTATCTTATCCATAACCTATCATATGTAAAGTTTCCTAAGGATTAAATTAAAGCTATTGAGCCCCTTAATTTAGTACCCAAATCATTGAATGTGTTATGTAATCAATTAATTAATTAATTAATCAATTAAAAGTTATAAACAATTAATAAATAAATAAATAATATTATTAATGCTAATCATTGTTTAACTAAAACCATATTAGGACAATTAATTATCTAATTAATTTTACTTAATAATACCTAAGCATCTATTTAACCAGGGTTGTTACATACACCCACCCTTCAAGAAACTTCATTCCAAAGTTAAGGTATCCCGTGATACAAAGAAAAAGAAACATGGTTCACACATTCATGACAATTAACCGACACTATTAGTAGGTAAGCCAAGAAAACTCATACATACTAGTGTACATGTACAAGAAATGCATGTGTAGCTAGTACATACAAGTCTCGTGCATGTACTAATAATCAATAACTATCACCCTTATAGTATTTTATGTATGTGTCCAATCCATTCAACAAGACTATTCTTTTATAAAAGACAATAAACCAATCAAATGTTTGCGTAATTCTTTAATTACAATTATCTAGTTCAACAATTTTATTTAGACAACTGTGGTTTAGTTACATAATTATGAATATTCATATATACACATTTTCTTTTTAGAAGGGAAAAACAATAAATTCCACCATAAGACAAATCTCCATACTTTCTTAACTATTTCTACTCATCCTTCCTCCCTAACTTACTTCCATCTCCATTCCTATCCTTCCTCTGCTGGACTATCTTGGAGCGTAAACTATATTGACCTAACTCCAAATAGAACCCGTAAGTGGAAGTGTCACTATCTTGACCAAGATTCCCACAACTGATAGTCATCATCAAACATCTAGGGGAGTGTGAGCTAACATCGTCCTCCCATGAATTGAAGTTTCAGAGGATACACGGTGGGAAATGCCTCCACCCCTCCTAATCATAACTAGGGGCCACACCCTACAATGGAATATATAGTGGCACCATGTTGCTGGGATTTTTGTCATCATTTTTTTTTTTTTGGGCAGTCTCATCACCTGAAATATTGCACAAGTCCACATATCATAGCAATGCATCCAAACCAATATAATTTCACATACAAAGATTCATACCATAATGTTTCTCGGCTAGTGGTCATGACATCCACTTTCATAATCCTTATCACTTGGCTATTTCATAGCCCATAACCTGCAGATTAGTCTGTAACACAAGATCATACATTTCTATGCATTATCATCATGTAATTGCATACAATCATCATTTCAATTCGATATCCTTGTACCAACAAATTAACATCAAAGTTTTCAAGTTTGAAATAGATCTCATACTATCCCATAATTCAATTTTGACACTTATTCATCAAATTATCATTTACCAAATAGATTGCATCATATCCAACAACATTCTAATAGCATTTAAACCTTCACAGGATTCAAATTCACTCAAGATGTTGCATCATATCCAACATCATTAGTAACACTTAAACATTCATAAAATTTACATTCACATAGTAGATCGCATTATATCCATCATCATCAATAACATTTAAACATTCATAAAATTTACATTCTCACAATATATCGTATCATACCCATTATTATTCAAATACATATAACATTCATAAAGGTTTATACATCTTAAAAGTTTAAGTGTATCATTTAATAGTTTCACTGTGAGTAGAAACCAAAAGTGTAGGCCTCAACTAATCCTGGTTGTCTAAGTCAAAAGGTGGTGTTACATACACCCAAACTTCGAGAAACATATTCTCGAGGTGGTCAAAAAAAGTGAGGGATAATCTTGTCGTAGTGTTTCAGCATCCTCCCAAGTAGTAGATACTGGACTATACTTGTCCCACTGGACCTTAAATTGGTCTACCAAACGATTACTCAGTTGTCGAACGCTACGGTCCAATATGCGTAACAGTTCTACCATGAGAGTTCCCACGTCTGATACCTACAATTCCTTCCAATTTAGTTTATGTGATTCATCAACAACATGATGACGTAAAACAAATACATGAAAAACATTATGAGTTTTATGCAAGTGGGGTGGCAGTACGAGACGATAAGCAATGGGTCCAATTTTATCTTGGATTCTGAATGGTCCTATAAATTGAGGTGACAACTTTGTCCCCTTCCCAAACCATATTATGATCTTATTAGGCCCGATACGAATGAAAACCTGGTCTCCCACTTCATAACTTCGGTCGGTCCTGTGTGCATCCGCATAACTTTTCTGCCTATCCTGTGCTTCCTTTAGTCTCTATCTAAACAGAATCACCTATACCTCCGTCTCTTGAATCAATTCTGGTCCAATTGTTACTCGGTCTTCTAGTCTATCCCAACTCAACAACGTTCTACATGGCCTTCCATACAGAGCTTCGTAGGGTGGCATTATGATGGAGCTATGAAAATTTTTATTATAGGCAAACTCTACCAAAGGTAGGTACTTCTCCCACTAG